>JAECUM010010684.1:0-66211 GCA_016617855.1 Megalonaias nervosa
CTGTTTGATAATATAGTTAGTCATATTAACTACAGTGTAATTGGATAAATCATATTCATGCTCAAAAGTGAAAATTATCACACATCATATACATAACACCAACTGTAGTACATAAAAGATCACATCCATACTTAACACCAACTGTATTATATAAAGGATCGCACCCCGTACTTAACACCATCTGTAGTACATAAAGTATCATACCCCCTACTTAACACCAACTGTGGTACATAAAGAATCAAATTCCATACTGAACACCAGCTGTGGTACATAAAAGATAACACCCCATACTGAACACCAAGTGTGGTACATTAAGGATCACATCCCATACTTAACACCATCTGTGGAACAACAGGGATCATATCACATACTGAACATCAACTGTCGTACATTTAGGATAGCATCATATACTGAGTACCAAGTGTGGTATATAACTGATCTTATCCCATACTGATCATTGAATGTGGTACATAAAGGATCGCATTAAATAATGAACATCAACGGTAGTACGCAGATTCCTTTTATGAAAATGAATCTGCGTTGTTTTCAAACTGAATCAAATGCTTTTCACTAGTTTTCAAAATTTGCGAGTGTCATTTTTTTGGAAGGTTGGGGGTGCATTTTAAGCAATGTAATAGTCAATGCAGCCTAGAAAATTTAAGGAAGTCTTGTGAGCTATTATTCTCGTTGATGTCACAAAAATATAACCAAAGATTCAATACTCTACTATTGTTACAGACCTCCTTTTTCGCGTTTTGCCGAGGCTATAAACATGTATAAGGGAAAATGTGCGAGTTTAAGTCAACGATATGTTCGATAGTTAGGAATTTCATTTATAAAATTTAAAATAGTTTTCAGATAATATCTCAATTTGCTCACTTGTTGCCTTGTATTTTTCTTTAGGTCAAGTGAATCATTCCTTACTTTTAACACACAATTTCAAGTATTCCCAATACTTATATAATTATATGCTCAAATAAATATTCTCTTTGCAAACATCCAAATTCAAACACAAACAAGAAAATTATATACGAAACCAACTTTGGAAAAATACTGTACAATGTTAAATTGAATGAAAAGGACTGAAATGAATAAAAAGGGCTGAATCCACTTCATATAGGAATAAATAATTTTGATGTAAACAGTTTTAATATAGACACCGAAGACACAATCAGAAGACCAGTATAAGGGTCAAAAGTTCATTTCTAGAATTTGTAAGCTGTCAGTAAAATCAGGTCTTTTATTAAAAGTTTGATAAAGAACATGACACAAATGTGGTAGACCATGAATTCCCAAAGGGAAAACCAATGTCCTGGACCCAGATGCAAGTAAACCTGTTTACCTACAAGTAATAACTATTTTAAATTATAATCTACAATCTTGGACAATAATTAGCTCTGCAATATGTTGTTTACCGAAACAGATATTAGTTAGGTAGGCCCAAACTCCTACCCTCAGTTATGGACATAGGTCAATCACACAATGCAAATTGAATATACACAAGACTAGTGAAATATTGGAAGCAACATGCCATATTTTTTTCTACGAACACAACTGGACAATAATCGAAACTTAAAGATTTTTACCCTGCAATGAAATATAGTTTCAAATGCTAATTGCCGACGCCAAGAACGTATTATGCTGTATTATGTCGACCTAAAGATGTGATTTTCAAGTCTTTGAGAGCAACCAAAACATTCATAAACTTAAAATAACCATGTTATAGAAATGTGCATCATGGTAGCAAGATGCTGCATAAGGAGTGGGGTGGGAGTGGGGTAAACAATAAAGGTTAAGTTATCCAACAGGTGCGAAGAAGCTCACATGCGAGTTCTTCTTGGATTATCCGGCACAATTAGCAAGTGATAAATTACAAAAATGTAATATGGACAAAATCCCCCACCGCCGTATTTCCTTAATTTCATGACGATAATTTTAATTAATGATAGTCTCAAGCCGTTTTTGTTGAATGAGATACCATATTATTCTTGATAAACCTACATATACTTTTCCTATGAACATTTTGCCGAGTGAGATGCCATATTACTCTTGATAAACCAGCACATGCTTTTCCTATGAACCTTATGCCGAGTGAGATCCCATATTATTCTTAATGAACACACACACACACACACACACACACACACACACACACACACACACACACACATATATATATATATATACTTATATATATATATATATATATATATATATATATATATATATATATATATATATATATATATATATATTGCAATGAACCTTTAGAAGTTTTGAATTGGTATTTAAAGCAGACATTTAAAATCAACAACAACAACAATAATAATAGTACTACTAATAATAATTTGTACAGTGATAAAATGAATTAAAGCTTTTCCTCTGTGTACCGTCAAATTCAATGTAACATGAACATAAACACAGGCAACATTTGGTTAAGCATAGAATGTTAAATAAATTGGGTAAAGCTGTACCAAATAATGACAATATAATGCTCAATTATGGGTTACAGCTATACAAAATAATGACACAGTACAATGTTCAGTAATTGGTGACAGCTGTACAAAGTAATGACAGAATGATATGTTTCTTTCCTTTCTGAAGCTCGACAAAAGTACACACACTGCCATCGTGGAACACATACTTTTCAAGTGCATGAGTTTCCACCATGTGAGATGGCGTGTTTCATGTGAACTCAAGTTAAGAACCCCCTGTCGATGTAGAACCAGATAAACTTTTGAACGTTTTGGGGGAATGCAGTTATATAATATATTCGTTAATAATTTTATATTTTGCTGACTTTTTATAAATAGGCTAAAAATAATTTTAGGATATTGCTCTTTTATCAATAATTTTGTACCACTACTTCTTTACATTTATGTAGAAAGCTTTATTTTCTATGTTTTCGATTATTTATATTTACAGTTTTGGAACTTAATTGGCATGATAGAGCCATTATTATGCTTATGTAAAGCTAAATGATATACAACGTTCTACCTAGGACATTTTTAAAGAGTGAAGAAGAATTGGAACACTTTTAGGTGGAAGGCACTTTGCTGCAGGCAAGGGTATATTTTGTTATGAAGGTGAGAGTCAATGCTCTTAAAATTAATAGCAATAATAAGTGAAAAGCAACAGGCTTTGTAAAATTCAACAAATAATTGATTTCACAGGAAAACAAAGTGGAAATGAAAAAGAAGAACTTACGGTATTGCGAATTAAATCCCCCAAAAATCATAGAATTACAGACACAATTCCTAATAATTTAAAGTCGTGAATAAAATTTAGTAGAAGTCCAAATTAACTCCAAAGCTGAAGGAGTTGATGTGTCTGCTATAATTTGTATAATGCTCATATGTCAACAGTTCTTTGTTGAATCATAGTAATATAATACCAACTTTGAATTCACTATAAATTCTAGTGTCCAAAAATCTTAGCCAAGCACTTTTGTATTTCCAGAGAAAAAAATTACTTGAATTCAATAATTTGAAGAAATAGATTCCAGCCCACATTTACTGGTCAAAACATATATATAACATGACTGTGCTAGACCTTTAAAGCACGAATGAATTTAAATTTTCAATGACAAGATTATTCAGTTCTCTACTTGACGCCAGGTCACATTTAGCATTTTCTAAACAAAACTATTACTTAATGGAAAATAACCTTCTAGAATGATCCTGATGTTGACAAAATAAATCTATTAGTTATTATTAGAAACCTATTACTAAAATTAAAATACTGAACATGGACTTTGTCAGGTACAGCAGTTAATTTCCAATACTCTTGACCTAGACCCAAATAAACATATTTACTTCTATTAATAATAACTCTGATTTTAAACACATGCACATAGAAAATAATTTAGCTATGTATTAGTTGTTTATAGAATAAGATAAAAAAAAAAGTCAATTCAGGTCAAGCAGAAATTAATTGAATTTTGGACATAGGTCAAGTCCAACATACAATGTTACATTACAATAGCATGTAATGAAATAAATTTAAAAAAATTATTTAAAAAACCTAACACAAATTGCAAATTAAATATACATAACAAAGAGTTTAAAAAGACTTGATGTCAAAAATGAATATTTGAAACAAGCAGATATAAGTAGAACATATAACACAACACAGATTTAAGAAAGTGTTTTAGCAATCTGATGTTGGGCAGAGGGAAGGGCTAGAGTTGGCGGAATAGGAGGGGACTAGAAAGGCACTGAGGGAAGAGGTGAGGGGACTGATAGTCCTTCTAAATTCTGTCTAGCTGGATAACTGTACACGCACAAACACACACACATACACACACACACACACATATTCCCTTTTAGTGTCTTGTAGTTTTATTGCCTATTCAAGGTTTCACGCAAAAGATGCATAGAAGCACATAAAAACGAAACAAAGCTAACAAATTAGTTAGCATCTGTGAAGCGAAGCCATCCCGCTGGAAGAATATTTCATGGCTGTGAAAATTTTAAGACAAACCGCATGCCGCAATCCTCCCGAAAGAAATAATTGCTCGACCGAATCATCTTCATTGCAGTGCTCTTTAAGGTATTTGTCATTTTCACTGTTTTAAACCCCGCTGGTGTAAACAGTATCAAACAATCACGACGCTGTAGATTTGCAGCATTAGCGAAAGATGGAGGTGTATGGTGGCAGATTCTGTGATCGAAATACTACCATTTTTATCCTCCGAATCATAAACATTTGCTTCAACCTACATCGCAACCATGCGTACATCTTTTATAGTCGTATCAAATTCCTACGGCTGTAATTATCTGAATCCCAGTCTCAATTAATGTTTACCGTGTTTCCCTTTGAAAGCAGCTTTTTGTTTTCATTACATTGTGTAAGAGATATCGTACTTGAGCGTCAGGTACTATTAAAATACTATAATAAATGCAGCTGAGTCCAACGTGGCACCTTCCTTCATCAGTGTACATGTCAGCCACTCTTAATGACATTTGATGATATTATAATTTATGATAAATAAGAGCTATTTTATTAATTCCATATTTTTTGCTTCGAAACTATTTTCTGTGTAAAGAAAAGCCATGATGATAAAAGTGTAGTATCGATAAATTTGAAATAAAAAATATAAGACTGACAAGCGCTAAGGAGAAAATTTGCAAGATGGACGGAAGTAATATTTTATTTTAAATACATACGTTGCTTGGCAGGATTAAATCAATGTGTAAAATATGCTTAGAACCTTTGAAGAATCGTTTTGCATAGGAACAATCTGCAAAGTGTAATCTCAAGAATCTTGTCAATAGCAATGGAAGATAAAGCATTTTCGATTTCATTTTAATCTCACGAATTACTAGTTTTGTGTTCTTCACCTCTGCATTCTGGAATTGACAAAGCACTCTCATTTTAGTCGCGAGATATACACGACCCAGTGAGTAGATAATTATACTGGTGATGTAATGCCGTATAACGCGATGTTCCTTATATTTCTGATTGTTCTGACCATCTACATTTCAAAACTGGGAAGACTGAGGATTTGTAAATTTTCTTGTTATGAAATAAAAGTACACTGAATATTCTATTGCAAATATGATCGGTACGGAATTACAGTTTGCTTTTAGATTATGATATTATGGGGACGTCTTCAAATTATTGACTTTTACCAAGATTCTTTTTTTAGCCATATGGGGATGCCGATAGAATACGAACTAGGAAATGTGATTCTTTTTAACCATACTGGGGCACCCATAGACTACGTACTATGCATTGTGACTCCATTTAACCATACTAGGGTACCGATAGACCATGGACGAGCCATTGTGACTCCATTTAACCATACTAGGGTATCGATAGACCACGGACTAGGCACCGTGACTCCATTTAACCATATTTGGGTACCGATAGACTACGGACTAGGCATTGTGACTCAGTTTAACCATACTAGGGTACCGATAGACTAGTGAATAAGCATTGTTATTCCTTTTAACAATACTGGGTTACCGACAGACTACGAACTAGGCATTTATACTTCTTTTAACCATACTGGGTAACCGATACACTACGGACAAGGCATTGCGATTCATTTGAACCATAATGAGATACCAATAGACTACGAATAGGAATTTAGACTTCATTTAATTATACTAGGGTACCGATAGACTTCGGACTAGGCGTTCTGTTTCCCTTTGACCATACTGGGGTACCGATAGGCTACAGACTAGGCATTGTTAAAATTCTAGAGAAGTATCTAGTAGTACTTAATAAGACTGCAAACTTATCCATTAACATCTGATGTGATAATTATGTTTGCTGTTATTTTGTGAGCTTTACAGACTGTGGCAATAAAAGGTCATAGATAATTATTCTACAAGTGAATTGATTAAATATAATTTCCTAATGTTATCATGAAGTTCGTTTTACTTTATTACTCCAATTAAATTAAATACAAGGAAGATGTATCTTTCATTAGGTTCTTTCTGTCAAGTAAAGACATACGTTTCACATAAAATAAGACAAATATGATGTCTGATATGATAACGAAATAAACTATAAAATCGTCTTTACTTTACAGTAAGGTATGACTATAAAATAATGTGTACTTAACATAAAGGTTTTCAGCAATAAAGTCTGATTTGTTTATTGTATGCGATGGTGCAACCAAATACTACCTTTAAATGTTATTCTTCAACGGTTTTTTCGAATTGTAACCTTTGACATTCAAGATTCATAAAATGAAATTTTTAAATAAATGAAAAATGCTTAATCTAAGTTGACAAATGAAACAAGCCCACGCACATCAACAAGGATCGATCTCTGAGGACATTCTGTTAAAATAAATTGTATCGTCAGGCAAAGAGAGAGAGAGAGAGACAACAGATACACAGATAGACACAGAGCGAGAGAGAGACAGAAACAGTGACAGACAGACAGAGAGGGAGAGAGTCGGTGTGGTACTTTTGAAGTTTTACTACTGTAATGTGTATCTATATTATGTGTATAATTTTCATTAAAAATGTTATAAGGGTGATATAGTTAATTATAGTGTCACAAAATAAGGCAAGAAATAACTTGGTTTTGCCTTAGATCTATTTTTTGACCTTTATTCGTTGTGCATGCATACAACGTTACCTGGGGTGAATCAATGTTTCTCCAGGTGAGCGACTGTACTAGCATGTATCTCGTCGGAAACTACATGCGACGAGAGTCACGAAAGGCATGGTATACATGAGTATTTTACCCTGATTATTATTCACTCTCCTATGGATTTAAGGTTGATAACATTTCAAACTAAGGTACCGGTCATTTGGATTTTGTCAAGGAGTGAACGTTCTCCATTATGTTCTCCGGCCATAGGGGTAAGTGTTAAATTTATATTTTATTTGATATGTGAAGCCTATTCTCGTTTTAATGTCATATCGGGTAATGAAGCCTTTACTACTTCAGATTGGAAACGTTGTGAACTTTGGATTACAAGTTGCTATTACAGTTTTATTTATTAGCATATATCTAAAAATTAATTCAGAACCCATTATGACCAGTTTGGTTTTATTTTAGCTGTTTAGGGTTGAGCGTATCTGTCCATAGTGGCGTGCTGTCTGTACGTATGTGTATACCTGTCCATAGGACTGTGTAGGGCTGACGGTAGCTGTGTAGGGCTGAGCTGACTGTAGCTGTTTAGTGCTGTGTGCTGTCCGTACGTGTGTATACGTAAGACTATACATGTGGTGGAACCACGAATGTAGGCGTAGCCGATACCAGAGTGCTGGGTTCTGTCCGTACTTATGTGTATACGTATATCTGTACATGTGGTGGATCCGTGAATGGTGTGAGCGGCCGATAAAAGTTTGGGCCAACCCAAGGATTCGGTGAAACTGTGTGGTTTATCAGTTTATGAATCATGAGACTGTTCAAGTGTTAAGAGTCGTATGTTTGTTTCAGTTGATGGTGGTTTCAATTGAGTACAATTTCATTGTTTACATTACATGAGATTATGTGAATCTCGCTTTCATAGCTTTCATTGTTTATTTGAATCTCGCTTACATAGCTTAATATAGGAGATTATGTGAATCTAGCTTACATAGCATAATAAAGGAGATTATGTGAATCTAGTCTACAGTGTATATTTTTCGAAGCATATTTGAATTCTTTGAGTTTATTTGAATCTTAATGGTATTACATACGTGAGATTATGTGGATCTCGCTTGTGTTGCATAATATTAGTGGAAACGTATTTGCAGTCCCTGAGGTTATTTGAACCTCACTTTTAGAGATTATATATATATATATATATATATGAGAGAGAGAGAGAGATTCTTAGTAATCCACTCTATAAATTTCCATCGTCCATCACATTGTGTTTGTGTTCTTCATTTAGTCCACAAACCCACTCGGTTTCAATTCTGTTATATAGTTTTAATTTAAAAATCCTGTGATCGCAGTTCGTACTGCAACATGAGTCGTGTATAAAATGCGTAAATTCATTCTTTCATACGTTAAAGGTTAAGTCGTACTGTTAAGTAAATAGTAAACACGTGATCCAACATGGACGTGAGCTCTTTTGAACGGAGATCGTGGGTTTTCTGAAAAGGCTGATGACTTATTTCCTGATCAACCAATGTAAATCAGCAGATTTATTTACCGATAGAGTATTTCGAAGTAGCAAGAATGATTCACTCAAGGTCTTGTATAGCATTCTGGCTATTGCATATTAGTTTGCTGTATAAGTGAATTGTTACGCTTAATTAGACATTGTTAGCAGTACTGTTGGTCTCGGAAGTTAGTCAGAGGAGAGGATTGAGGTCATTTATTTAATATAATCATTCGTTTGAACTGCATTGCTCTAACATTCATTTAAAGACTATTTGGATAAATAATATCTGTAAGGATCAACTGAATTATTTTAAAGACATATTGATAAATAGCTGTACTGGATTCACTGTGAATTCATTTAAAGACATTTTGGAATTTATTCCAGTGATTTCTTCTGACTGTTACATATCAGTACAGGTGGCACTATTTGAAATACTTTTGGAATTTATTCAGATTAATCGGAACTATTGGAACTGATAGAATCACTATAAGTTATTTTGAATTCTTTCACTTTCATTTTAGCGAAATAAAATAATATTTTGAATCATACAAATCTTGTTGGTTTTTGCTCTTTCTTGTTAGGCAGTTTAAGACCATAGAGTCCTAAGATTACACAGCATCACATTAAATGTAAAATCATGTCGAGGCAAGTAGAGTAGATTGCTTTCCAAAAGGACATTCCATATTAACTCTTGGGTTAATAACAGTTTGGGTACCGAATTTGCACCCTACTGTTCACGAGCCTATTGCCTTAAAAGCATGGTCAGCTCAGATCTAACCTAGTAATTTGTGAACAGATAATTATGTACTCTTTAGTATCATAGAACCCGGAGCAATATTGTCGCATTCTAGAGGAGAAACTTTGATTTAAAGATATTCCTATGAAACTAATTATGTCATGCAGCTTTTATATTCATTATAGGTTACCCTCTTACATACATTCTTTGAAGATATATTTATGCATTCGTACCCTTTTCAAGATATACCCGTGCATTCATAACCTTTGCAACATGTACCCATGCATTCATGGCCTTTTCAAGATATACCCGTGCATACATAGCCTTTTTAACATATACCCAACGCATCCATATATTTTTCAATATATTCACATGCATCCATAGACTTTTCAACATATATCCATTCCTTTACAACCTTTTTAACATAGACCATTGCATCCAAAAGCATACACCTATGCATCCAAAGCGTTTTCAACATATAGTCATGCACACATAGCCTTTTCAACATATACCCATGCGTCCAAAGCGTTTTCAACATAGTCATGCACATATAGCCTTTTCAACATACACGCATGAATTCATGGCCTTTTCAAGATATACTCAAGCATTCATGGCCTTTACAACATATACCCATGCATTCAAAACCTTTTTAAACATATAATCATGCACACATTGCCTTTTCAACATACACGCTTACATCCATAGTCTTTACAACATATACCCATTCATTTATAACTGTTTCGACATTTACCTATGAATCCAAAGCCATTTTAATATATACCCATGGATCCATAGCCTTTTCAACATATACCCATGCAACCATAGCCTTGTCAACAAAACCGTTTCAATATATACCCATGCAACCATAGCCTTGTCAACAAAACCGTTTCAATATATACCCATGCATCCATAGCCTTTTAACATATGCATATGCCCCCATAGACATTTTTTAAACACATATCCATACATCCATAGCCCTTTCAACATATCATCATGCACACATAACCTTTTCAATATATAACCATGCATTCATGGCCTTTTCAAGATATACCCATGTATCCACAGCCATTTCAACATATACCCATGCATCCATAGTTTTCGACATAATGTCATTCACACATAGCCTTTACAACATATACCCATCCATCCATGGTCTTTAAAACATATACCCATGCATTCATAACCTTCTCAACATTTAGCTATGCATCGTAGTTTTTCAACATATATCCATGCTGCCATGGCCTTTTCAACATACACCCATTCATTCATACCTTTTTGAGCATATACTCATTCATCAGTATCCTTAAAGATATTCTTTTAACGTAATAACTATACCCATTCATCCATAACATCTTTACTATATACCCATGCATCCATACACCTTTCAACATGTGCCTATGCATGCATATCCTTTTCAACGTATATCTATACATCCATTGCTTCTTCAACATATACCTATGCATCCATGGCCTTAAACATTCTTCAATCATATATCAGTACACCCATAGCTTTTTCAACATATATCCATTCATTCATAACCTTTTCAACACATACCCTTGCATCCATACACTTTTCAATATATACCCATGCATCCATAGCTCCTTCAACATATACCCACACATCTATAGCATAAGTTAAGTGATACTGACAAGATGAGAATAGAACAAAGTGATCACTTTGATTATAACTGTGCAGTCATTAACACTTTTGGATATTATTTGTGGAATGGATTCAAACGTACAATCCAAATTTTATAATTACATTTAAAGATGTTTCTATTGGAAATAATAACTTTGATGGTCTTATTAACGTCTTAAGTTTGCTTCAAAAAAAAAAGTTATATGCATTAAACATTTCCTATCTCACCTTAAATGGACCCTCTTAGCAACGTTTGGTACATGATTTTGTTACACCTTTTAAACTTTTACATCAGCAAACAGGCAAGTAGAAACACCTTCGGGTTTGTGTGTGTGTGCATGTGTATGTTGTGTTTAAGTAAGGGAAAATATGCAAAGATCAGGATGCAAAATAAAAAAAGGTTATGCGTATAGCGGTCAGGTGGTGATATAATGTAACATGTAAAATAACGACAACTTATGTTCAATAAAATATTAACAAAATAATTACTCATTCCTATCATAACATCTAAAGTGGAATAAGTCTTTTCAATGTCTGCAGTTATAATTTGTAAGGATTTATTTATTTAAATTGAGTGCTTATTAATACTTTCCAACTAAATCAATATTTTGGGATTATTGTCAATTCATTTAAAGACATATTGGACTATATCATTGTGATACATTAAGACTCATAGCACAACAACACTATTCCATGCTATATATACTTCAGCACATTCAAGATTGGAATTCATTTGGAATACTCTATACTTTGGATTTTTATAACTTTTAGGACTATTTGGGATTTAATTCACAATACTTAAAGTTCTTTTTAACTTTTCGCTTCTAGCGTAAAATTATTTGTTGAAGTTTACTAAACTTGTTGGTTTTCGCTCTTTCCTGTTACTTAGTTTAAGACAATAGAGTCGTAACAATATACCCATGGATCCATTGCCTTTTCAGCATATACCCATGAACCGCAGTCTTTTCAACATAGACCCATGCATCTACCGCCTGACAAATATTTTTTGAACATATAATTATGCATCCACAGCCTTTTCATCTTGTTTTGGAGATAATTTATTCCACCAAAACTTAATAAGGAAAGACAATAATGCTCCCGAACCTCTTCTACAGATTAATGTGTGCTTCCATAGTCATTCAGCAAATGTAACCAAGCAGGTTAATGGATTACTTCTGACATAAATGCATTCTTTTACCATGTTCTAACAGCAAGTATTGAAACGTCAATGATGGAAGCATATCATGTATTCAACTGAGATTTCGTAATATTTGTTTCAAATGTATGTGGATTAAATTGTATTGGGCACTTAATTTTCATAACTTAATTTCCTGCAATGTTTTATTTGTGTTTGCCAGTAATAGTTCTTTTGCAATATTTAATTAGATATCATAAGATTCTAATTTGTCATTCATTGAATAATGATGTTGGAGACATTGTTTTGTGCTTCTCCTGTTTTTTTCTTAAACACTTTCTGAGACACTAGTGCAAGTGCTAATTCATCAATTTGAAAACTAAAGGTTCCTATTTACTATAGCGCTTTAATTCCCCAAAACATAATAATTATCATGTTCATGCAAACTCAGGCTATGGCCTGCATTTCAAATTTATAGGATAAAATTAATTCCTAGCTGAAAAAGCAGCACTCAGACCCAAAAATGTGCAGCTAAGCCATCAATTGCGATTTTAATGTTGATGTTTGTTTGTTTGTTTCACACCATTGCTTTTCATATATTGATATTTGGTTGTTCGTTGCCCAAAATTGCATCTCGTATTGCTCCTTAGGGTTTGTATCTTATTTGAATGGACTCAACCTCGCTGATAAATCATTGTAATCTATTTATCAGCTGTGAATCTTTATGCGTTTGAAAGATGATTTTGAAAAGAAAGAAAACATCGGCTTGATTTTGGTTTCTTCAGCATTTTTAACCCTAAGAAGTATCTTTATAGTATAATGGGATGCTCAGAAAACAAACGGCATGGAAAAAAAAGGAAAGATACCCTGGCCTCTATGTTTGAGACAAAGATAAATTTTGAAGATAAATGGCTTGCCATTAATAAATATAAATATAAGCACTGGAAAGATTTGAAGCTATTAATAGTCTTTGGATTCTTGTTATTGTCTGTCGAACACGGTATCCTTAGGGATACGTAACAACAGAGATTACACCATAAATCTTCCGTGATAAATACCAGTTGTGATGAGAAGTCAACATGCTGCAATAATATTTTCTCAGTCTGAAAACCAAAGGTGCATTTGCTTCCAACAATGTGCCTTAATGACAATACATGCTTGGTCTTGTTAACATGAATTTTTTTTATGAATTTGTCATTTTCATATCCTGTTACCACGGTATATATCCAACTGGAAATACTCGCTCAGCGCAACCTCCCGATCTAAAGTAGAGTTTAGCTCTAGGCTACCGTCCTAAGCCTGTCGATTGATTGATTGATTGATTGTAGTTTTACGGCGCACCAGCACTGTATGGCTAAATAGCGCCATAGAAAAGTTATACGTAACATAATTTACAGTTGATAAAAGATTTATTATCGACCAGCTATAATAAAATCAAACAGTTAAAATTAAAACGATGAGATGGTGAGGGTAATATATAAAGCTTCCCGATCAACGGGCAATGTAAATGGTGTTGTCAATTAATATTTAGATGAAAAGGTACCTAATATCAATGCGTTCTTGATAAGCGTTGTGGAAGATGGAAGCGTTTGTCTCAGATTCGTTTCCATCATGTAGCGTAAAAAGTCTTAAGCCGTTAGAGACACAGATACAGACTATGACCGATAGTTGACAGTGGTGAAAGACTTTGTGATCTTTACCAGGACAGTAACCTTGTTATACGAGGGCCTCGATTTCACCATAAAGCAATCCGCAAGATGACTTAGAATTTTTAGAATGGCAAGACAAAAATATGATATATATATATACAATGTACGATTAACGGCAAGTAGAGATAGACACTATGCAAGACGTACGAGGCAAGAGTCATGCTTAAATCGGTAGTGACCAAAGTCGGCTGGTAGCCAAGCTTGTCTTGGATCTGAGGCAGGCCATATTGGTTGAGATCACATGGTTTATCAAGAGTTCGATCTTACCGTTAAGAATAAGTTCAGCATACGCAGCGGTGAGCTGGAAATGCTCAATGTATTCATGAAAGACGCTGGAGAGAAGGATCTCGGTTACAGGAAAGTATATAAAGCGGAATGGACCTTCCAGCCAGGCTGCACTGCTTTTTTTAAAACAAACGCCCACTAAAAGCAAAACTATCCGGGCTAAAAGATATGATATTCAAAGATTGTTTTGTAAATAAAAATGAAGTGAACGGCACTACACTGAGCCACTCGCTGTAGAAGCAGACCAAGCTTGAGTTCTACGGTATATACAGGCTCTGCGCTAGGTCAGTAAAAACCTTAATTCACACTGCGGGGCAAGTCTGAACTTACCTCTAAATAGTACAGCTGCGATATTTTCTCCATTGAGAGAGAGAAACTAGCAGGAATGGATAGAACAATTTCAAAAGATACTGAACAGACTAGTCCCACTTGTCACCGATCACAGAAGAAAATTTTATCATGGAGGACATTACTAAAACCGACTTTTGAAACGTAAGAGAAGCCATCTTAACCATCAAGAATAGGGCAGCTTTTGGTTGACTGACTGATTGATCGATTATGATTTTACGCTGCACCAGAAATGTAGTTTACATAACGCCACAGTGGCTACATATTCCTTGCGGATGGTTCTGTAGCAAGAAGGCCATTCGTCTAAGGTAGGTTTGATCACATGTTATTGTTAGCATCATTCTGTGATACCTGTCACTAACTGCATATTGATTTTTTGACAGATTTGAAATCAGTGTATGGTATTTTAAAATCAGATGATTGCAGAGATAGTGGGGGTTTTTTTTGTCATCGCGCTCTGCTCTGTCATTACCTTTTAATACCGACAAGCCTGGGTAAGCAACAGTATATCAAATTATGAAAAGTACACAGTTCGGTATGTTTGAGAATATTGGTAATAGCGGGTGTTATAACTTGCTAATGTGGAATTAATAAAGTACTGACAGTGAATCGAAAAAGAGGATATAGTTTAAATTACTTTGGGTTTCAATACATTTCAATATATATTGCTTTCAATATAAACGCCCCGTCTGTCAACTAAAGGTCTGTAGTGTGATATGATTTGCAGTAAAGAAGACTGCAGAAGCATATTCGCCACTCTTTGCACCGTTAGTTTGAATTGTATAGTTCTTAAAATTGGAGAGAAGTTATGAATATCGGAAGGATTTGTCTCCCATTCTTTTCCTTCATGCAGAGGCAAATTTACTTTGGTCTATTTAGAAGCCACGGGGGTGTTACAGAAATAAATGAATTTAGAGCCCTGAAATATCAATGCTTGTAATTTCCATTTTGGAAGCTACTCTAATACCAAAATTAGATATGACATTAGGTTTAGTTTCGTATAAAGTTATGTAGTTAGTTTGAGAAGCAGGGTTTAAAATCTTTGATCTCAATTTTAAGTCAAGATAATGCTTCTGTTATAGTGCCTCATTCGCTTCAGTCAAAAGGCATTTCACTTGGGGATATCCTAAACACTACCAAAAGAGAATAATATTTAAATTGGTGAATCGGGTCGAACATGTTTCAATATGACTTTCTGGCTGAACCATGAACAACGGAACCAATATCCAGCTTGGATCGTACAATGGTCCAACACTTGTTAAGAACAACGTTTCGATCAGCACTGCAGTCAGCGTGTGATACTACTTGGAGTAAGTCAAGGGCTTCCAAGCATTTGATTTTAATCTCTTATTGTTTGGAATGAAGGTGACTTTTCTATCTAATAACGTTGTTTCCTCAACAAATGTTATAGGTGATCTGCCCAAAGTGAGTTTAGGATCATCATCAACGGACAGAAATGCATACATAATGGTTTTGATTTTGAGAATTAATATTGTTTATATCTTGTGTCAGTTGTCTTTCAATCGTATTCCTATGTTCGGATCAATAAAATATTACAAAATCATCAACACAGAGAAGCACATCAATCTCTTGTTCGTATATATCAGTGTGGAGACTACTCGTAGTTATGAATTCCTGAAAAAGAATTCGATAGAAAAGTTGATAGACGGTCCCTTTTAGACCCATTTCGTGGAGGTTCTTCATTATTCCGCACTTCCATGTTGTACCATAGGCCTTTCCCAAGTCGATGAAACAGCTACTAAATGTTCGTTCTTGATAAAATGAGAATGAGTGTTTTAAGTATAACCACATAATAGTTGGTACTACGGCCATACTGAGATCAACTTTTAAATGAGATATTAAACTGTTATTCTCCAAATGCCGATCGAGTCTTGCAAATACAAAGTTTCACAGACATAGATCGTCGTAGCAACTGGACGGTAGATCATAGGGCTTTTACTATCCTAACTTGCTTTGGGAAATGGTATTGTCATGGCCTCTTTCCGTGCCTTTAGTACATTGCCAAATATCTATAAATCATAAAAAAAGATTACCAAACGAGCGATTAGTGAGGGTTCTGGACGGCGGTTCAAAAACTGGTAACGTATCTCGTTAGACCCGGTGGATGTTCCATGGGCCTTGCTTAAAGCATCCACAAGTTCCAAAAGTAAAATGGATGTTATAACTTTTTAATTATTTGATGTGAATATTAAATGTATTTTCTCTTTTTCACTTTTCAGCCTATGAAAATTTGCTAAAACCTGCCGAATAGTTTGCTGATGGTGCATTGTTTGAAAGGTGCATTTGCTATATCATGTTTAGAATTGAAGTTTTAATTTTATTTAATTTTAGTTGTAGGAAATAGTTGTATATGTATCCATTCCCGGATGTAAATACGTCCGCAACGTTGTTATATAGACACAAACCATATTTGCAAATAACATCTTCTGCCTTTTTGAGTCTGCCATTTATGTTCTTTCATCCCCATACAATGTTATAGGCATTTGGAATTATAAAATCGTGATTGCCATTTTGGGCTAAATCACTATTTTGGGATTATTGTGAATTCATTCAAGGACACTCTCAATTATATCATTGATTTACATCAGGATTATTAGCACATCATCTCATTAAGGGTTACCGCGTCAACAGCACATTCAATACTGGATATTTATTGGGAACATAACACTTTGGGTTTGTGCTAGAACTTTAGGGATAATTTGGGATGTAATTCATAACACTGCAAATTCCTTTTAAAATTTTCCATCTGTATTCTATGCAAATAAATTATTGTTGAAAAATGTTACCAAATTTTTTTCTCTTTCTTTTCTGTTAATTAGTTTAAGACTATAGAGTCGTAACAGAGTTTGTACCTTTCCGCTGATTTATTTAATGATTTTCCATTATGTTTTGTTGCATATTCATCGCCCGTGCTCATCTACTAAGTAACCTTACAAACGGACACTTCTCAAGTGCCAGAGATACACACGTGGGATATTCAGCTAGTAAATGACCCGTGAACCCAATGCCTTCTATTAAGCCTTCTGACACGGTACAAAAGGGAAGAAACTGTAGGG
This sequence comes from Megalonaias nervosa, assembly GCA_016617855.1. Classification (NCBI taxonomy): domain Eukaryota; kingdom Metazoa; phylum Mollusca; class Bivalvia; order Unionida; family Unionidae; genus Megalonaias; species Megalonaias nervosa. The sequence continues at coordinate 17,489 of JAECUM010010684.1, forward strand.
GCAGCGGTAGTATCAAGAGAAATACAATGGAAAAAAGATAAAGAGAAAGTTAGAAAACAAAGTAAAGAAAATATCCTTGGGCTCAGTATGAGTAGCCGCTTTGCTGGGACCAGGTCTGTCCCGACCACCCGTCATGTAGAAAGCAGAGGCCAGAGCAGATGTTTGCATCAGGGAACCACTCATGGGTCTCCCATTTATTCAACTACCAGGATCCTTTCCTCCCTCGACATGGGTCGCAACCCATGACCAACACTTCATTCCTGGAAGACGTCGGTTCTGCCGCCTACATTGTTCTGTTTTCAAATCGGCATATGTATATACAAGAAAATACTGATAGATTAAGTGACATTGCCATAAGGATAAGAATGAATTAAACAGCAGAAAAACCAAACTAATGAGAGAAAAAACCCATAAAACCATCGATCTGTTGTCAAGATTTTGACGAAACGAATCTGTCAGTGACTGGAATAGGTGTACTGAATGTCACCACATGCACTGGTCTGAACTATCATACGTTGGACCAAATGTTGGTAGACGAAAGAGGGGTTGTCACAAAGAAACATGGAGGTGAACTGTGAAGAAAGAGATGAAGAAATGAGGCCTGATGTGGAATGACATCACCCGGAGGGCTGCAGATCGTCATATGTGGCGCTTTGTCGTCGAAACCTAATGTAATACTGTGGTAACTGTAGCAAGTCAGTAATCTTTAAATATTTCAGCCATTCGCAGATTAATGTATTGATTTATTATGTTACATTTTACATGAGGTTATCAACTATTGTTCTGCAATATATAGTCTTACACTCAATGCTTCTGCCATAAGATTATTGATACGCTTGAATAAATAATAAAAAGATGAGTCTATAAAAATTCACAGGGTTTTTGTTTCTTTCCTTCACTGTGTTATCAACTGATATTTTCAGGATCCTAGACAAACATAATAGTGCTATCGATACCTTAAATTAATAAAGAAAATATGACCGAAACATCTTGAAAATATCTAAGAGTTAATGTTATTGCGCAAACAAGTAAACTAATGAAGATACCTTTTGATTGGCGTCTGATACAAATATCTTATAAACTTTTATGCATTAATCTTAAAAAATGGAAATAGGTTCTTGAAAGTCATGATGTATTTCTGAATACCCAATACTCACAATATGCCAATACCGAGTACTCACAATATGGCCAGTCTGGATTACATCATATGATGTATTTCTAACTACAGAACACTGACAATATGGCCAGTCTGGATTACATCATATGATGAATTTTTGAATACCGAATACTCACAATATGCCAGTACCGAATACTCACAATATGGCCAGTCTGGATTATATCATATGATGTTTTTCTATAGTCTGACTATACATCCCTGTTTTTGTTTGCAAACCCCCCACCCCCGCCGATTTTAGTAACGAAAAGTATAAATTAGATTTTAAAAAATGCACTGAACTTACTCAGTTCATTGATTTATAATTTCTAACCTGACTGTGAGCAGGAAGGCTCTCACACCGTCACCATCTGCGAGGTTCATGCTTAACAGAAGTTTTAAATAGAAACGACAGCCATGTCGAAATTTATTTCCAGTTCCTGGACAAGTCCATTTTCAGCGAAGGGGTGTATGTACGACTACACATGTATGTACGTAGAAGGAAAATACTATGTCGTCTGCTTCCGATATTTACAATTCGAATCAAGCAAAGGAATAAAATGACAATAACAAACTTGCCTTTCACGTGGATTTAACAAGCGGTGTAATTTCTATGTACATGTGTGCAAAGGATTAACTCTAAACTCTCAACATTACGATAATTTACGGAATTATCTGGCAGTTACTGAATATGATGAATTACGTCACAATGTTGTCTGAGGAAATCGACTTGACCATAGTGTACGCAACATGGCGCCGTGTTAGTATGGAAAGGTCGCTAAGCATAAAAGACGCAGAGAATGCCTGTGTTAGGACCACTCTGGTCATATTTAGCTTAGAAATTATAAATCAATGGATGAATAGACTAAGTTATGTGCACTTTTATCACATTAAAGATTACCTTTATTGAAATCGGTGGGTGGGTGGGGGCTACAAATAAACGGTAGGTATAATCAGACTACAGATACAGAATGCTGTCAATATGGACAGTCTGGATTACATGTTATGATGGATTTTTGAATACTGAATACTCACAGTATGGCCAGTCTGGATTATATCATATGATGGATTCCTGAATACAGAACAATCACAATATGTCCAGTCTGGATTATATCATATGATGGATTCCTGAATACCGAAAAATCACAATATGGCCAGTCTGGATTACATCATATGCTGGATTTATAAATTCGGTATTAAGTATTTGGTATACTGACCATATGGCCAAACCGGATTACATTTATATTCACGATACATTTAATATAGAACTATGGATAAGTCTATCTTTATCAATACTATATTCATAAATCACATAAACAACATACATAAAGGAAATGATATCTCCCACTTTTTCTTTAAAGTCTTCCAAGGTATGGAACAGCCATATCCGCGATAAGAATCAGGAGCTGGACCAGAAATCGTAAAAATTTTTCTAGACGCCTAAATGGACCTTATCTTTAAGTTAAAATTATGTAGTGTGCTTAGGCAGTTTATGTCAAACCTCGTCATATCTTCATCGTACCAGTACCATATTATTGCCATTCAAATGAATTAGCTATCAGTATAACATCAACTTTAACTTCTGTTCAATGTTAATTTGGTACCAAATACGAGATAAGGGTTTCCTACTAAATGAGCTAACCAAATGCTTTAACAAATATGGCACCATCAATTGCATACATCTTGGACGTATTTGAGTATATATTCAGGGGGAGCGAAAGACAGTGCGAAGTGTAACTTAATTTGTTATTAACGGAAGGCACTGATTAAAAGTTTAATCGTATATTTTGTTGCTTTTCAAAACCTTAGCTTCATAAATGTTTCAACATTGATGTGGATCATTGTGCTTTTGTAGCTTGTATGGATCAACACGAGCCTATTCGGAATAAGACAGATAACCGAAACTTAATGTTCATCCCTGTACAATAATATCATTAGGATACTTCGAAAAGCATATCGCGATCCTTGCAGTCTGTCAGGATCGAAGTAAGAGATACAATACTGACCTGTCTTCTCTCCGCGACAAGCAATCTGCGACAGATTGCAACTAATAAACTCCAAGGCTCATTTCAACAGAACCAATTACGTTTGTCTCTAAAGTGGATTGCTCTGAAAACCAGTCTGCAAGCAAATTACAGCGTTAATTCTAGAGATGATTGAAAAATAAATTGATGCTACTTGCGATCGGCAAAGATGTAAATAGTTTTACAGAGAGCATTCAATCCTTTGAATTAGAGAGAAACGCAATTGTAACCAGCGCAAAGATTGTGCTACAATCTTTTGCTGCAGGAAACGAAGACATACTACCATCTTCAACGAAGTCATAGGAGCCGGTACAAAATCAGAAATAAAATCTTCACGTGTAACAACGGCCACCTTAAAGTTTGGTGGAATAGTGCTTTTATTATTAACTTATTTCGCTGACGATCCTAAGAAAGTGCAGCCACGAGAAAGTAATCTACAGAGGGGAAATTCAAAATTGCAATTACTGTAGAAAAAAAAAACATTCTATCATGAACACGGTCAGGAAATACAATGACATATTTTCTCAGCGATAGTCAAAAACGAATCGTCTGCCACTAGCGTTCTATGAGCACCTCTAACAAGATTTTTAACAAGATTGAATGGCTTTTTTATTTCACACTCAGTGTGTTGACCTCAAACAATTACCTATGTCTATAAGATAAGACCTTTCCAAGACGACAAACTAGGTACCATGTAGTGTAAACCGTTTAATGCAAACATATGTATCATGCAAACTATGGTGAAGATATTTGATCATCTTCAACAGTGTCACTTTAGTGACGACAAAAAAGGATAAAAAAAGCAACGATATCAATAATGTCGATATTTTAGATCTTAAGGTTTTCCCTGGAATCACCTTAATAGTATAAACCACTTTCTTTCTGGTATTCATTATTTAGTCCTAGGAACATGCGACATAGATGCGAAGGTGAGTGCTCGTTTACGTTGTAAGTCCATCTCAAATATGTGTAAGAGTTCTTTTGTTTCGGCCTGTTAATGCAGTTCTGACCGAGCTTAAAAATATGGCTTTCAGTAGGAATAAGAACTCCCATAAAACCATCCCTGTGCAACCAATCAAACTACAAATACGGTACACCAGTCTGTTGTTTAAATAATATCAGGGATGATAATGATATCACATTTTTGAATTATTTAAAATTTGATGCTCAAGAAATCTTGCCGAAAAGTCTTAACAACGACCAAAATACATGTATAGAATCACTCACAATATTATACATCAGTCTTTGTGATGTCAGCTTCAGATTTCATAGTTTGTAAATAATTTTCATATAACTGATTAATGCGATTGATGTTTTCATGGGCGTTTCTGTGGGCATCTTTCTGTATTTGAAAATAATTGAGTTTACAGACAATAACAAAATATTCACTACAAGGCTCGATTAACGTTTTCTGTTTTGGCGGCAGCTCACCACTTAGCACAGACAATGGAAATATTGTGGCTCCCAAGAGAGAAATTAAAAACATCTAAGGCAGCAACGCATCGTCGTGATGCTCTCAATACAAAATGTCTCCCAAAACTGAGACAAAACGATTTCAGAATAGCGTTGTATGCGCATATTTTATCTGTCCATTTGTTTGGGGGGTTGTTGTTGTTGTTGTTGTTTTTTTTTTTGTTTGTTTATTTGGTTCCTCATACCAATCGTCAATACAATTTGTGCAGACTCGTATTGCTGAAATTAGTCAAAAAATAAACTTAACCATTCCCCCTAATTGTTATTACTATAAGGTATATATAATATCAGATATGACCTGTTTTCCTGTATGGATAATCAAGTATGACCTGTTTTCCAGTATGGATAATCAGATGTGACTTGTTTTCCTGTATGGATAATCAGATATGTTTCATGGGTCGAAAGATAATGATAATCAGAAAGCAAAATAGTTATATCAGAATTTTATTCAGATTAACCGTCCCAATCAATAACGCTATGTATCTTTATAACTGTGATTATAATTTTAGTAGTTTTGACAGTTATCAAAACGAAAAGTGTACACCTATATTCAGAATTCAGAATTTCTAAGAATGGTTAAAGTTTTAAAACTAAAACTCATAAACTCACTCCAATTACATACGAACATTAAACAATAGAAGTTAGAGATATTCCTAAAATGACTGAACTTGACTAATATATATATATATATATATATATATATATATATATATATATATATATATATATATATATATATATATAAATAATTTCGAATACAATGTTTTTGTCCTTCCTAGTACTGCAATATCGTGTCCTTTGCATTCAGATTCTTTTATTTCTTTCCCACCATGAATCACATTGAGTCTTTGACATATACAGGTCGCTGGTACCTTATAATTTGCGAAAACGATTTCTGGAAAAGTAAAAATAATAACGCCTCCCATTGAAAGAGCAAAATGCTAAAGGTTATGTCTTCTGTACATCTCTGACACCGAGAAAGGTAAACCAAAGAAACGTGTTAGGTTGTACAATAGTATCACACAGGTTAATGTCGATTTATGCAAAGATATAAACGCGGTGATTAAATAACGGACTATTTAAAAATGATATTACTTAAGACTTATTACCGGCAGAAAGTGTATTTATCGATATGCGTGCTATGGGATAATAGCATGATAAATCGGGTCGAGCTACTACCAAAATGCCGTGGGAGAAGTCATTTTGCCATGTTTGTGCTATTTCACGAACGGGTGATTTATTGAAAGGTTCAGTGTCTTCGGTAATCAAATCATTATGTCAAAGCTATGGCTTCTGCAGTGGTTGTGTGAGTCACAAAATGATAGATTGCAAAGCAACCAACTTTTTAAAAACAAATATAGTAATGTAATTCGTGTTTAACTGATCACAACATAACTATGACAAAGATATAATATCATGTCTTCTTTGTTAAGTATTTGAAAGTAAACTTCCAAGCCTATTTCTACAGACAACAAAAACACCGACTTCAGGATTAAGCCCTTCTAAAAGACAAAAACTCGTTCTTCGGTTAAGTGGAGTGTCTTCCAGGTTACAAGTAGGAAAAAAGCTAGATATGCACAAGCAATTCTAATACGATTCTTTTCTACAGAAAATTTGCCTTGGTCCTCGACCAGTCTTGTAGTTCCAATACTACTAAATCCCTTTTTCAAAAGTGACTGGCAGATCATATTTACTAAGTTGACATCTGCACATTTACTCAAAGGATTACTCGGAACTCTTACAACTGACAGAACTTTTAGGATTTTAGGAATTCATTAGCCATAATGTAAGGGAAATTAAACCAATTTTTGATTCTTTCAGTTTGCATTTGAGGTAAGTACATTATATTTTTTAATTGTACAAAAATTTATGGTGTTGCTTTTACTTGTTAAGTAGCTTAAGACCATATCGGGCTTGTAAGATTATTAAAAGGAGTAAAATCAAACTCGAAGCCATAGTGTACAGCCATTACGAAATCGTAAGGAATAAAACTAGCAAACATCTCATTCCTTTAAAAAGAGAGTCAATCCGACATATAGAAAATTAATTTTCTTAAAGTCCAGATGAAATGGAGTGTTCCAGTAAGTTGGAATTACCAATATAATGATTGCAAAATTGATCATATTACTGCTTTTCGGAGTCACAGATGACACAGGGCTTCTAATCTTTCATTTCAAAATAATTTATTAAATAGTATCTACCAACAGAAGAATGTTTGAAATGAACATTTTAGTAACAGGCCTTTGCTGATTCTGCAATGAGTAGTTAGAAACGCTGATACATTTATATTTTGATTGCCTTATTGTTAAATCAATTGTACGTTAGTGTATGCCACTTTGGAGACATACCTGTGGATTGCAAACAAACGTATAATATTATACATTTGCATTTGTATGGATTGATAAGTGTATCGACTCTTTCTGAATTAGAAACTGTATTCCTTCTTCTTACTTTACGTTTCCTTATATTTATTTAGTAAATGACATTAAAGCTATTTTGACATATAAAACTTTTCATAACGTAACTGCACAATAATTCCATCTTCCTGTATCCGTTCACACAATGCAATCTCGTACTCTAATCTTCATTTGCCTAAATCAAAAAGACTATACAAAATATCTTTTTACATACTCGGCAGCATCGGTGTGGAATATTATTCCGAATATTATTAAACAAGCATAGGCACTCTATTCTTAATGTAAAATGTAAGAAATTATATTTCATTTCCATGCATTGAACATCTTACTCAGTTATTTCCTCACCTTCGGGTATACTATATTTTCATTCTATTTTTTAAAACTAAGATAAAATTTAAAGGTCTTGATGTTTGACGTGCAGTTTCCAAATTAGTACGAGCACCGATAAAGTAAGATCTCTGATTACTTGTTACATTTTCTAAACTGAAATAAATTTGTTGTATTACACGCTAAGCAGAAACGTCTACAAATATATATTTTAACATATCGTTGCCTTGAGTAAGATCCTTTCCAATATATGTTGTCCTTCATATTTCTAAAATGTTAATTTGCATACTATAAATCAAGTTGTAAAAAGCATTAAATCAACAGTAATAAACTTTTCCAAATATATTATACATAGGTTCATCGAGCATTTGGACGTACAATGCATCATTCAAATGATTCATTCCATCCGTTCATCTCTCATCATTCCTTCCATACAAAGTAATACCTATTTGCCCTTTTTAATGATTATGTGGCTGGAAGAAGCCATGTCATTTTAAACAAGACCATTGTTTCAAAACAAAGACTAAAATCAAGATAACTCTCTTGGATATTCTTATCATGTTGAAATAAGACTAATGTATTGGAAATGGCAATATTTATAATATTTCTCTGGTGTATTTTCCAATATTTGGCAGAAAGGCCCGACGTCTTACGATTGATGCACATGTTCTGTGCAGTAAATAAGACATAAAACAACATGCATTGTTTCCTTTTGTATGTGTAATCACCAGTTTCGGAACGGATTGCAGGTTAGGACGGGATTCTTGTACCTCAACGCTTTTTAAACCAAAATATCGATCTAAAATCCACGGCAGAAGCTACAAAACAACGACGACAAAAATAACAGCAAGAACCATTTTTTCGTAGACATGACTGGCATCCGATACAAAGTAGAACATACATATTAGTACTTACTGGCATTCTTCCACCGGATGTATGACAGACAAAATTCTGGAATGTTTTATTTTCTCTAAGAACTGAACTTCTCGTCTAAGGATTTCTGACACCATCTCACGTCGTCTTGGTTTGTGAAGCTTGTCAGCGATTTTCTTGTCAAATATAAAGACTGAAGCTTCCTGAAATACATTTAGTAATAATCATTTGTATTGAAAGCAACTACCGTTATACTCGCTTATAAGACGAGTCCAGTTGCAAACTGCACAGACCCAGATCTTCCGTCGCATAATACGCCCACAGATCTGGTTCTGTGCAGTTTGTTAGGAGTAACCAGTAGAACAAACAACATAGTCCCTATTCTGCAGGTACCTGATCTGGATCTTTGTTGTTTACAGTTTGACTCGCCTTATAAGCGAGTATTTCCTGTACTTATCTAAACCTGCTAATATTTAGATGTACAACTGATAGTCTCACTTCATGGGATCTTTTAACACGGTGTTATCTCTCTGTGTTCAAAATACTATCAAAAAGCGTTTGAGTCTGTAAAATGTATTGAGCCTAAATTGAAAAAGACCTCATTGATAGTTTTATGAGCAATGCGTAGATTTATCTAGTTGGTGAATGACACGTAGTATGTCTGTTTGTGCCGATAACATATCGGTAAGTATCACTTAATTTTCTTATCTAATACTATAACGACATACTTCTGCCTGATAACAAATATAGTTTTTTAAAGTCAGAGGTAGAGTTTGCGATTTCTGTTTATCCTAATACATTGAATTAATGGCTCTCTCTTAATAATGGTAGTTAAGCTTTCAAGAGCCGTCCGCAACAGAATACTGTTTCAGCTTGTGTGGAATATTCTTCTCAAGCGCAAGATAAATCGTGATCCCAATTAATAATTAGTATACCATAATTAATTAACGTTTGAGGTATGCATTAAAAAAGTTGTCATAGGATATTGCAAATGTTTGCAATTAATACAGTATTGAAACTTATGAAATGTAAATATTTTCATGGGTACTGTAATTAACTGGCAACAAATATAACTTATACAACACGAGTTTTATGTATCAGTTACAGGTTTTATTTTAATGTGATTAATTTACTTGTGTAAATCAAGATTGAAGAATATTCATCTAAGTTTCTAAAAATTATATTTGGCAGGGAAATGGCCATTGATCTCTACCATTTGCAAAATGGTGTACTTTATATGTTATACTACTAACATTTCGTACAATTGAATGTGATAGCCAATGTAAAAACAAGAATAGTATCTCAAACCACGCACTTCTCCGAATCTTCGTATAAGCTGACATCAGGCAAAGCACTTTCCATTTTTAAGTTTGAAATACGCAAATGTGTCAAATTATATAACGACGGCTATAATATGTTTTCTTATGCTCTAATCTGTATCTTTCATTCAAGACTAACATTAACTAAAATACACAACAGGCCCTCTACCACTTTTGAAATGTCGAAAGGATTTATAGTTGCAGGCCTTAAATATATTGAAAATGATTACTGCAAACAGTTCAAAAACAGCTGTTGAAGAACTTGACAGATCATGATGACAAAGCGTGTGGCATTGACAGAAATCACATGGAAGAGCACCTTCGTTTATAGTCACTGGTGATAATGTGATACGATAACCTAGTTAGCGCACCTTTATAACAACGCAAGGCAAAGAAAGTCGACCTTCATGGAGTCGTTTATAGACAACATGCATATATTATGTGCAAGATATATTTAACGTTAACGTGGTTATAAATCCTTACCCAGACATTATACGAAACTTTACCCATGGAAGGTCAACACGAGAGGATATTTTATTTTATACTTGACTCGGCTTGCCTTTTCAGTTCATGTCATTGTAATCTGTAAACCATTACTTCGTGCTGACTTAAATGCAAAGAAAATTGTAAAACAGTTATATTTAAATGCACTCTGAATATAAATAACAACAATACTAATAATTCGCATTCGATATGTTGATACCTAGATCATGATTTAGATCTATGGTATATATGTAAAGGTGGGTCACCATGCTAACTTTTAACATAACAGATTTGGAACCATTTTATTTTACATACAAAACGAACTGACATAAATAAAAAGGTAGATTTTTGAAAAGGTTATTTATTTTTGCGCACCATTATAGTTGCAGATTTTGTTTGACTATTATACAATATAAAATGTGATTTGCTTATAGAATCATATCTTAAACATTCAAATTCAATGTAGGCTTTGCAAATAGCAAATCACAATATAAAAGTCTTCTCATTCAAATTTAATGCAGGCTTTGCAAATAGCAAACAATACCTACGTAAAAGTCTTCAAAGGTACTTGCACTCCCTTTTTATTCTCATCATCACTATTTTTTACGAAGGGGAAAAATTTGAATATAAACAGTCATAACGTTGAAGTGAATTTAAATTTTTAAACGTATGCTATATGCCCATTGATAGCAGCGTAGTTTTGGTTGTCGTTAATCCATTAACAGCTGTGTACTTTTGGTGGTCATTAATCCATTGATAGCAGCGTACGTGTAGTTGTCGTTAATCCATTGATGCAGCTTATTTTTTGGTGGTCATTAATCTATCGATGGCAGCGAACTTTTTGTGATCGTTTATCCATTCAAATAAAATAAAATATCTACGTGTTACGGATTACGTACAACCTTCATAAGAGCGAACAAAATGCACAAGTCAATGGCCATTTTACGCTAAAATGCCTTCGTAGGTTCTTAAGTGGCTTTCAGTGTCACTATAATTTCCTTAATCTATTACATTGAGGAATTTAGAAGATATTCCTATTGGAGACATTGAAATGTAGAAAACTTGAAGTTCTATCCCCACGATAAGCGTTACGCAGCAATGCAAGTATTCAGGGGGTGGGAGTGGGGAGAGAAATGGGGGAGGGGACACGAAGGCAAACGTTCAAATATTTATCAAAAACAGTATTAATAGCAAATAATAACTGTTGCAAATGGATACTGTCCTATATCGATTAGGAGGAGTGACAGAATTGGATTGCGTCTATACGCCTGTACCAAATTCTACTTTAATAAACTTGCGTACCTTATAGATGATGAAACATCAAAAGCGTTGCTGACTGATGTCGCCATTACATGAAAATTCAGTTCAGAACTGATATTATTGTGAATACCAGTCCTCAAGCTTCACTAACTGACCCACAACATTCATGAGGTGTATCTTTTATTTTTCTTATTGTCGTGCATATCTCAAATCACACTCATTTCAACGTTCAGTATGTATCAACTGCTATTAAAAGCTCGACGTTTTATTACAAAAACAAAATCAAAAATGCGGATGATTGATCTGATTTATATTGACAGGGCAGAATTATTGCGATTTTCCAACAAATTTAGTCTATCATTTTTAAGAAAAGTCTTAGTTAGAAAACGTATAAAAGCAAAGCACAATCGTGACAGATTTATCATCAAATCTATTTCGAATCCGGCCTTTAATCTATCCCATCTGTATCTATTTGTTTCACTGCTGGGTAAGTCATTTGCATTGATTAAAGTGCATGAACCTGTCAATTATTTCAACTGTAGCGATCACATTCCGACTTGACGTACTAATCTGAAAATTATTTGTCCATCGGATTTCAATAAACCTAAGCGTTGGCAAATCCATTTCAAATGACAAAATCCATATGTGGTTTCTCCGAGTCTCGTATGAGGTTAACAAGCATAGTATGTAAATTTATATCGTCGTGCTTCATTTTATTGTATATTTTATATGATTTTCTTTGCTGTTCGCTTCGTGATGTTGTTAATCTGTGTATTTCAGTAAGCGCATGATGCTCATTATTATCATATAAAAGACAATACCTGAACAAAACAACCGTCTTCTTCGAGGAGTTCTCTGTGCGTTATAAAAATATTTTGCATCAAACACGGAAAATTGGCGAAAGGAGCTAGTCCGATTTTAGAAGCAACATTTCAATTTGGTAAGTTTCTTTAAATCGTCTATGGTAAATGTTTAGATGCATACACATATACAGACATCTGGTATAATAAGTTTAATCTAAAAAAGTAGTATATGTTTTTATTTGTTCTTCAAGATTAGAATTAAAATAAATAATATATTTCTTTCCAGAGTAATCGAAGGGTTAGTGATAACCAATAAAGGGAGACTACTCTTGCTAGCAAATAATTCAGGCGCCATTTTTCAGAGTATAATTTATTCTTAAACACCACCTCCATGTTACCTTCTCTTGCACTGAAATTTGGAATTGGATATCAAAACTAACAATAATAAAACAAGAGACATGATTATAAATATACTTTCGATCTAATCTTGATTTTTAGGCTGAGACATTAATTTCTCACAACGCGAAATATTACAAATGTTGTAAAATTAGTTACATACAAGGGATATTGGTAAGTCCGATTTATTTTAATAACAGAAGTACATAAATTCTGATCATTTGATAACAAAAAAAATAATTTACTTCATGGAGAAAGCAGCAATTAGTACAATCGTGCACGTGGGGTGATGTTGCCACAAAACCAAAAGTGCTTAATTTCAATACGGCTGCCCCCGTGTAAACCGTGCGTTTCGTTCTTCTCCATTCCCTGAGTCTTGTAGCAACTTTGCATTTAGTCTTTTTATTATTTCATTTTGACATTAGGTTAATGCATATCCTAGCTAGTTTTAGTGAAGTCGACAATATATTCAGGCAATGTACATTCGTTTCAAAACCTGCTCCTGAAAAACAAAATTGTCGCCTAGATATATTTGCTACTAAGTGTAGTCTACCGTACGTGCTTATCGTTATTCAAAGTGACTGAAAATGTGATGGTACTTTCCTCTAGTGCTACCACATATTGATTAAGAGCTGTACGTCCCTAAATACTACAAAAATTAATAACTGAAAATATTAAAATAAAATGTCAGTAGATAAAAGAAGATCTTGTAATATTAACTAGTCTTAATGCATCAATAGAAGAACGAGACATTACTTGATTAATGTCTACTGCAAGTCTAGTGCCACACATTGACTAGGATCTGTACTTTTCTAAGTACTATATCAATTATTTGAAATTATTAAAATAACATATCAGTATAAAAATAAGAAATATTAATATTAACTAAGTTTAATTCAGAGACAGAAGAATGTTTGAAACATTACTTGATTAATGTCTACTGCTACTATCATTAGGAGGAATATTTAGTTGTCGGAAAGTTGTATTTGTTGCTTACTTTAATTTTTCTAAAAAGGATTAAACTTGTTTTGAAGGAAAAGAGTGGGACTTAACTTTTGCTGTGTGTGAGCAATGAAGCCAAATAGAACATAATAAAGTGTTATTTGTTTGCTTGTGTATATGTACCATGAAGGGGAGGGGTGATGAAAGTTTTAAACGCTTGCGATTGTGCTTCAAAAATATATTTTTGCTTAAGTAACTAAAAAGAATGATGATAATCTAAAAATGAAAGAAAAACATTAAAAAGCTTTTAGGTGGAGAAACTTACCAATGATAGGAATTTTTGAACAAATATTTTTACCTAGTTTTGAAAACGTCATAGATGAAAACATTGAACATTTTCCATACTACCCAAACTACTTCGTTTTTAGCATCTACCTTGTTAAAGTTTGCATTGTGCAAAGTGTTTGTTTTCATTAGCTACAAATTTAAAAAAATTATTGGTTATCCCTACCTATTGGATACGAGATACACCTTTACTAACACGGAAGGTGAAACAACTGGTAACCTATTTACTTCAAAACACACATACTGAGAAGTGATTGATATTGTTGTATAAACAACAAATCACATAGTTTGGCACAGCTTCATGATCTGCACCATGGGTATTCTATTAACTGAAAAATAAATTATTTATTATACAATGTACGATTACAGCATGCAAGCTATTATTGGCGATATATGGTGTTGCTTAAAGAGTGATTAGAAATGATCTGATTGCATTCTTCCTGAAGTTACAACATGGATTCCGTAGCTATTACATAAAAATGAAATCTTTTTATCTGTATATATCTATCTGCTTTCTTTCATTTAGTTAGTTATTCTCTCTCTATCTATTTTAGCATAGGTGCACACAGAAAGACGTTTTCTGGTTTAAAGTCTTATCCAAAGGCAAACGAGCAAAGATAAAAAATGGATACTTCTATTCATGCTGCATTTTTTTAAAATGAGAACCGAGAAATATCACCGCAGTGAAAGGACGAGGAAGAAAAAAATAACATATCACTGTATCCAAATCAATCTTTCTAACAGTGATGGCCAGACTGAAAGCTTAATATCGATTGCTTTACGCGATAGATGTCTATTTTATTTTATATTTAAAAATAGAAGCATTCACAAGTGTTAAATCTTGATCAGGCAGCAGCATTCGATGAGCGTTAACATGTATGATCATCAGAATTGAAAACGATTGCCTTGCTGAAAGTGAAAGGAATCTGCAAATGACAGGCGGCGCCAAATCACATTAAAAATATATTACAGAAAGGACGCATTACACTGTTATAATTAAAAAAAAAAAAAACATTAGCACTTTCTGTTTAGAATTCCTATTCAAGTCTGACTCAGGAAAACACAAGAGGTTAGTTCAAACGGTGAATTTTATTGCAAATTGATGAAGCTAATTCAAGATTTAGAGTATATGTAGGCTAGACACTTGCCACCAACCATCTCTTCCATATATTCATGACTAAAACTAAAAGAGGCGTCATGTTTCAGTGTACTTGATCCCGAAAGTTCACGATTACCAGGGGACAACTTGGATAGGGTATGTGGATTGGTCTTTCATGCTCAGACAGTTTGTACATATTTATACGGTGGGTATCAATCTAGATTTTTCGCAGGTATAATTCAGGGACTAAGTCCTTTAAACGTAACGTTGGACCCCGGGACCAATGTTAACTCCATGCATAAATATAGCTTTTCAAACCCATTAAGTGTATATATGGTTATAGGTTGGGGAGCTCAATAGTTTCCAATTCATGAGCCAGGGGTGAATCTTTAAATAAGGATGGGTCCTTGGGTCAGTGACAGTTGCATTTATCTTCTCATGTCTAGCATAAAGGGTTATAGGGTGGGAAGCTCAAAGATTTCTATGTTATAACCCAGGGACTTAAGCGCGTGGGTATAGGGAACGACCATTGGGCATGATGTATGGGTCCCAGTCAAACTTGTGTTGACTCTGGTAATTCATTACAAACGCCACTTCTCAGATATTTCAGATAAATCAATTTGTGAATTATTTGAAATGTATGTAAACATTACATCTAATTCCGAGCACCCCGCCAAGGGCGAGATAACAATTTTGTAAAGGTAAAATCTGAACTCATTGGGCTCTCATTGATCCAAATTTCATGTATATAGCTTTAGCGGTGTACAGGGAGTTCGGGGACAATGGACATCTATACGTACGTCCGTACATACATATAGAAGGGCGGGCTCTATCACACTTTCCAAATTCTTTCAAGAAGGCAAAGGAATAATTATATGAGACCATCACATTCCACAAAGATAGTTTATTATTATTATTATTATTATTATTATTATTATTATTATTATATCTTCTTCTTCTTCTTCTTCTTCTTATTATTATTATTATTATTATTATTATTATTATTATTATTATTATTATTGTTATTTTGAGGTGCGCAAGGGGAGAGTCTATACCCATTTTCGTGCATAGATCAGGGTTGTAAACTTGTAGTGCGCTCGTATGTTAATAGGTTGTTTTTGGGGGGGTTTTTTCTCGGTATATTAAGCCGTTTTAGGTTGACAAGTTTCGGTTTCATCATGATGATTTTGCAAATTCATTTGTCTCATAGTGGCACTGCAACAACGAAAGCATACGTTATACATGTTTCATTTTGTAGACCTTTTGTTTAATGAAGAGTTTGGCTTTTACCTATGTGTATGTATCACACTGACTATTTTTGTACCTGTACGTCCTTATATGAGTGTACGAAGAAAATTGTATTGCATGTCTTCCTGGTTCACCTTTCGTACAGGAGGAAAAACGATTCCTTTAATCATCCCCTCCCCTTGAATCTTTTGTTTATTAAAGAAAATATTTCATATTATTATACTTATGAAATGCTATGTATATTTAATTTATATTGTGCGCTTAACTTTTCCGCATGATGGTAAGATGTTAACAGAATGTTTACATAGCTAACTTTTGTCCATCATTGCAAGTTGTAAATATATTTTTTTGTTCATACAATTTGGCCCCCGTCCTGTTTTCAGTTAGATTAGATTTTTCCGTTTGAATGATTCACATTTAGGTCAAGCGAAATTTGAATAAATAGGGATTTGATAAACAAATAGTTGATTCATGTTCTATATCGGTCTGGGGAATCCATGATCATAGTCTGCATTTGTGTTCATATCTAATTTGAGAGTAGTTATTTATTTAAAATATTTACTGGAATTACTAACTTGTTCATTGACTATTGGATTCAAACACTATTTTGGATTATTGTGAACTCATTCAAATACATCCTAGACTGCACTCTTGCGGTACATCATATCATTCAACACTATTGGAATTCACTAGGAACATTCTATATATTTTTAATTGAGATAGGACATTTAGGATTATTTGGGATTTAATTCACAATATTGTACGTGTCTCTCAAATTTTCACTTTGTATTCTTGAGAAATAAATTGTTTGCTGAATTTTATTAAACTTGTTGGTTTTGCTTCTTTCTGTTACATAGTTTCAAACCATTGAGTCGTAACAATTCCTACCTACCTATTTTAATTACAGTTGCCGGTTTTATCTATTTTTTAAGACGTAGAGTCGCAACAGACACTTCACAGAATAAGTTCTTCCACTTATGTTAAGTAATTATCTTTGAAAGAGAATGCGGCTTCAGACGAGAACAAGAATTATGCCTGTTCATATGTCTGCTTGTAACAGTGTTGACAAGGTTTAATGAAGTAGTTGCCAAATATAGCATAATATATAATAATACCAACAGGATTCTTGAGTATGCCTATGAAATCCGCTTGACCTTCCAGTGAGCGATACCAAATGTTCTATCTAGCGCAGGACTTTCCGTTTTGAGGGCAAAATTGCAATATTTTTACAAAACTTAAACAAAAGCTAAATCAAGATTTAATGATCAACCTTTCGTTTAGTGTCATAATATTCTAGAAAGGCTTAAACAAGGCAAAGCAAACAGTTTCTTTTTTACATAGTAACTAAGAAATGGAAGACATGTTCGAAAAGTATCGGTTGAATGGTAAAAAAGAATAAAATTAGCAAATAATTCGAAGCACATGCAACGTATCCTGGATTTCTGGATATTTACGAAAAATATCGAAGTTGTACGGCCTGTGAAATTTAGACTCAGGCACCAGCCTGAATGAATATTTCTGCAGGTGCGCTAGGTGTAATGCACAAGTCTTTCAAAGAGAATAATAAAGACATATATCAATTAAAGCTATTAAGACCAAAACGATCCTATTTTAACGGGAAACATGTTTCAGGGAAGAAAGTAGATGGTGGAGGACACCATCATAGACAGTTAATAATGTAATGATGTCTTCTTTAAAGGTTCTCATTATACAATGGACTTCCAGTATCATACAGTTCAAAGAATGGACATGCAGGATAATACATTACAAAGAATGGGCGTCTAGTATCATACAGTCCAAAGAATGGCTATCCAGTTTCATACAGTCCAAAGAATGGACATCCTGAATAATACAGTCCAAAGAATGGACATCCTGTATCATACAGTCCAAAGAATGGACATCCGGTATCATAAAGTCCAAAGAATGAACATCTAGTATCGTACAGTCCAATGAATGGACATCCAGAATCATGTAGTCCAAAGAATGCAGATCAACACACAGGATGTTAATCTGCATGCCGGTGATTCTGAGCAAAGGAGGTAAATAGAAATTCATCATCAGCTTGTTAGCTGTTTTGCATCAACCTATTCATTAAACAAGGAAGTGTAAGGTAAAAGTGTGTTAAGAAACAAAAACAAAAATTCTGACTAAAAAGAAACATTCATCCGAAATATAGCTGACAAGAATTAGATGTACAAATATATGTCAAGTCTTTTCCTAGCGACTCAGCATGGGAATCGTGTCAAAGCATAAAGGTATGACATAAAATGATTCATTTTTAAAACATAGCCTTAAAAATCAAATTTTGTCATGAAATATTTGAAGAATCATTTATGTATAGAATGAGAAATTTGAAGTTGTCAGTCACTGATATCTAATACAATAAGCTGAAAGCGAATTATGATATTTCCGGTTGATAGCGATCTTCTATCCTGTCAAACGGCGCCTCTCTAGTAATGATTACATGTTTTTGAGAAAGACGATATCTATTTGTGTTTCGGCCATTTTTTAATGGCTACTAATCGAATATTTTCATGAATTGTAAAGTCGTAATTTGGATATTATTTTAAAAATGTCGGTTTGCTCCTTGGTTTGACATAAAATCAATATGTGAGAGCATAATATGATATGGGTTTTATTTCTATCGGACTTGTGCCAACTTGAAGCCAAGTGTTCTAGTAATTAAATTTCAAGCCAACTGTTAACTAGCAAAACGTTAGGGGTGAAATTGAAGAAATCATTTATTTTCAGAATTGACCAACATATAGAGAGTTCGAAGCTTGATACTGTATCAACCTCAAAACTTGAAAACAATAACGGAAGTAATCTAAATTAATAAACTAAGAATTCTTAAACAGATGTGCATAGCTTATATATATATATATATATATATATATATATATATATATATATATATATATATATATATATATGTATGTATGTATGTATGTATGTATGTATGTATGCAATATTTGGGATCTAAAGATTGAAACACTTCTATTCTTTTGAAAATGGATAAAATAAAATCGGGATCCAATAAAATGCAAGGAAACAGAAGCTTTCAAAAAGATTGGTTTATTCCGGGTACAATAGCACATTACCTTATGTTCCCTGTCACTCCATTAGTACAAAATGTATCTCAGTGTTAGCGTTGTGTATTTCAAAAGAAATATACCGGAACATACGAAATGTTTGACATGATGTGTCAATATGCATACTGTTAAAGGTTTGGAATGATGAACATCCCTTAAATCGCGTATAATACATTTTTTAGAAAAAACTAGAAGGTCACGAAGTGACTTTTCATTTCCTAAGGGAAAGGTCTTTACAGTGTTCAAGTGATACGGCAAGACATCAGAGAGCTTTAAGACATAACTTCAAAATCAGGGCAGTTGAACAATCTCTGTATGCAATGTTAACTGACAAGAAAACAATGCTGTATAAGAATGGCTTTGAAACCAACGAACTTTTTTGAGCAAAACAGGTAAACTGATGTGATAAAGACTATATATCCAATTCAATTGATACTTTTTAAGATGCCGTGGTAAATAAAATCTCAGTGAGATTTTTACCGCGTCAATAAAATATTAAAATATTTTTATTAAAATGTAATGATATTCAGGACTACATGCAGAGCTTCACTTTCGTCTCCCAACCATTACCGTTTTCCATTGCAGTTTTCTTCCCGAGGTCTTCCATATGATTATATTAATACATAGGTACATTTTACATTGATAACGACACCTTAATTATAAACCATGTTACTTCTTACTTCCGCTTGAATATGCTCATTTGCGTCAATTTGGTCGCTTCCGTCAATACTTTGTACTTGATCTGGATTTTCTACCTATTTGAAGAAAAAAGCAATGACCTGTGAACAGAATCCCCAGTTATTTCATAGGTGGATTTCATATTAGTTTTCTATTGAAATGAGTCTCTCAGAAGCAAATGCCAAAAGAACATTAAATGACTGATGGTCATATCTGATATTATACATAAAGTTTCATATTCTGTGACTATTTCCGCCGCTCTGTTTGCAAAAGTGCAAGAAACATGCGTTCTTAGTTTTTGTAACAGCGAAGTCGCTGAATATAGTCAATACTTATTTCCCCTCACAGCACTATGTCGGCCATGAAATGAATAAGCTCAAATGGACGATCGAAGTGGAATTCGGTCAACCGTAAGGGCAGGTATTTTAGATATTTCGGAGATGTAAAGAACACAATACTTTCATTGTATAAAAATGAGTTTGGTTGGAAAATATTAATTTCTTTGCTAAATACAGACCTGCTTCTGCACATTGTAGATTATAATTCCAGTTTGTACTGTTGGAGAACTCATTTAATAAATCGAGCAAAGGTGTGTATATTTGCTTGATCAGCCAATACATGAAACTGAATAGAAATGAAAAGATGTTTATCTTATCGTATCATCTTGTCAAACGATTGAATGTAGTTTAAGAAGTAACACTGCCACAATTGCATAGAAAGTACCCTTATTGCCTAGTTTTCCCAATGAAATAAATGCATGAAAGAAATATAATCAGATCGCATGTTCATAAATATTGAAAGAGGGTAGAGAATCAATCGTTTCGAATTCTGTTACCTTGATTTTCTTTTAAAAGAATCTGTCCTATTCATTTCTACATGGAAAAAAAATTGAACTTAAAGATGTAATTAAAATTCTTCAAATATTCATCTTGCAGATACCTAAGTTTATCTGGAATGAAATTTTAATTATCTCAACCCTCACACAATAAATTAATACTGTCATCACTGTATGATCGGATGTAATTACATAGACCAAAATCAATAACTCTGCTAACCACTATCATTACAATCAGTTCTTTGTCTTGTCCAAACTAACTTTTTTATTTAAAAATATGGCCAAATATAGGTTCTGCTTTCCTAATGTATGCTTTGAAACTCTTTGAGATCACGTAATTAAAACTAGTTTCAGAAAACATTTGGTAAACAAAGCTACCACTACAAAGCTAAATCAATGAATTATAATTGCAATATATATCGACAATGAAACTTAAATGCCTGTATGAATATTCGAAATCGATAGCACAAAAATTTAATATTTCATGAATCATCGTTAATATGAATAAAATGATCCATTCAAGGGAAAATACGCCGATTTCGCAGATAGCCGTTCAATACGGTAAACATTTACAGTGATAAGGAAGCTTCTGATAGAATTTCGAACTGAGTCACAGCAGAATTTTTATTATCAATAAAAGTCAAGTACAAGCGAATGGTATGATTCAAATCAGAGCAAGAGCTTGAATAAAAAGAGAAAGGAAATCTATTTCACAAAATGCATCATCGTTTCATTTTCGAAGTAACCATATTACTGTCGTGTACCTAACAATTATATTAAACATTCAGCTACGAGCATACATCCATAGTGAAATAGCAGGAACAAACCCCTGTTGATTTTGTTTTCTGTACTTACGTTTCAAACGAACTGTGGAATACTGATGCAGCCAAAGTTTAAAGTCTGATGTCTTTTCGACAGCAAGCACGTATTTCTTGATTTTTTTTCCCGTATCGTACGCTAAAGTTTTAATAGGAGATAGAATCTTATTTATTAGGATGTGAAACAAATCGGGTTGGAATCAATATGCGCCTGAATTACCAATTGTGAGAATTTCCTTAAAGTGGCACATACGGTGTAACTCATGTATATTCTTTATTTGTGACATAAAATCCCCACAAATTACTGACAGTGTTATTTATATTCTCTCACTGATAGTAGAAACTATTTCATATTCAGGTAACTGACCTGAAGTACTTTGATTAATGTATACAAAATCAAGGTAACAACAATATGACATAAAAAAAACCAATGCTACACATGTAACAGTATTACATATCTTATTTTGCACTAATTTTATGACATGCTGAAACACATTTTCTATTTTCATACCGTTATTTTATTAGAATAAAATGAGATCTTTAAAAAAACCTTAAAAATGTAGCAGCCTCCGCTACAAAATTAACAATTTAATATCAAGATAGTTGGTGCTGTGGAAACATTACAAAAACATTTTTTAATTAAATATCGTTATGTTGATTTCTTATTTTGACATCTAATTTCATTTCTAAGGAAGATGTGCATTAATTTTTGTCACCGAAAGGAAAGGGACATCGAGTCATCAATCAAATTTCAGCTTTCACGTTTATACAAGTAAAAATGCATTAGCTGGAACCTAACAGCTATTCTTTAACACAAAATGGAATGATTTATCTGACAACTTACTAAAAATAAGTGGACTTGGAATTCCATAGGTCTCCGAAACATGAATCTTTATCGGTGTCTGTCAGATCTGTTTACTGTAAGAAGATCTGGATTTCAATCATATTGGCTTTAAAGCTATGACATGTATTGTGTTCAGGAGTTATAATTTGATGGACAGTGTTGCTCCAAAATAATTATCCTTACATGACAATATGACTGAAAAAGTGGTCTTAGGCGAATGTAGGACAGAGTAATACAAAAATTCTATACTGGAGAGGGTGTGTGTGTTGAAGATCTAATGTATGAAATAGCAAACTTACCTCAAAGAGAAAGAAACAACTTATTTTTAATTACGGAAAATCTGCGCTATCCAAAACACTATAATATAAGAGTGTTCAATAATGCCACAAACTTACGATACTACTGGCAGGTGTTACCCTCTACTTGTAAGAATGTAGATCATACTATAAAAGTACGATAAGACCGGCAGGTCCTACACTATATTGTTCCAAGATTAATTTCATGTGCTTAGTGAAAGCTGCAAAAATGAAATGAACGTACCAGGAAAACGAATCAGCAAAATGACTTCAGATAGACGCAGGTACACAAAGCCCGTAAAATATGAAAATAAATTGAGAAGGCAGTACATGATAATAATCTACTGTCTATAATAATTGTTGCCTAGCAAGAATAAAATAGTAAGAAAGCAACGAATATCTTATTTTAAGGAATTTGGAGATGGTAAATGTTTACTGATTAAGAAATTAAAATATGTGACTGCCTATCAATAAAGCGGGAAAGTCTGACTGGCTTTGATTTTTGCACTGATATGAATGAAATATCTCTTTATTTATAGTTATAGGGTTTCCATGAAAGTAAGTCTAAAGTAATATAGAACTGAAATGTGATGTTAGTATGAGTACCGAAACATAGCAATGTAGTGTGAACTGAATGATAAAGATTTGAGGAAATCCGAAGGTTTTAAAATATTTACCATTAAGGTAGGTACTGATGATGTAAAGTTCATTAGATTAAGTGAAAAATTATATCCAATAGAAGAATCAAATATCAATGAACGACAGCAAGGCCGGACATAGTGGATATACAGTTTAGAAGTGCATAACCTTACATTTTTTGAAGATTTGAGCAAAATACATTGTTGACACTGTAAAGGTAGGTCAGCGACTTATATTAGACCTGCTACTTAGATGCGCCTGAAGGGAAGCAGCACTTCGTGTTTCTACAATTTAGGTCATTAGTAGAGAAAGTGTCGAACTTCATAAAGTCTTATGATAATATTACTGAAATAGGCAAAGGTTCTTTTGGACATATGCTAGCGTATCGTATCATGTGTCAGTATAAGGAAGAAAGAGAAATTTTGTAATCTTCTGTCGGTTTCTTTAAAATGAGATTGCCTAAGGGCAAACAATTTAAATATCTTCATCCAGTATGTGTTGTGTATTTTGTTGCTTCGTTAAAACAATATAAACGTTCTAGATTAGTCCTTAATAAAAAAATATATTTAAGTTTGTATGACTGCAATGTGGAATTCAAAACTAGTTTCAGAATAAATTAATATTTAAATAACGATTAACAATAATAAAAACAAAAGATCAACGAACAAATCGATTTGCTCATTTCATATATATTAGTTCGGTAATGCCAATTTGCATAGAAATTTAAACTTTCGGTCCTTGTCGGAAAGCTGGAGACTGGTGGCACAAATTAGTTGATGACGTGAGTAGTTGTAAATAAGCATATAATTTTCCAGCGCTTTCAACTTAATGACATCTAAATTTCCAGAGATTGTCTTCCCTGTGAATTTGTAACAAAGAATAAATATTAACAGTTGTGTAGACAACATTAACTGCCTGAAACAAAATGTTACAGATATAATTTATTGTGTTTGATCGATTAAAACATCTTTTGTTGAATCATAGAAATGATCGTGTACAAGCGATCGGTCCGTAAAATAGAATCGTGTACATGCAATTGGTCCGTATAAAAGAATCGTGTAGAAGTGATTGGTCCGTGTGAAAGAATCGTGAACAAGCGATTGGACCGTTACATCTATAAACTAAGGGCTTTATTAATAACGGTAGAAATTGATTTCATGAAACGCTACGTTGACAATATTCAGTTATTAAATAATCATATTATTGCCACGTTTCCAAGAGCAACAGAAGTAGTACATACAGAAGCCCGTGTCCGCTTTTAGCAGTTGGAATCAATATCGGTCTTATTTCTTCCCTTATTAGTATTTAAAAGGAATAATGGAATTGATGCAACAATATTTTTCAGCCTTTCACTGATTCTGTATCTATCATGAACAAAATAATTAATTCTCACAAGATTTATTTGCTGACTTAGCCTACAGTAAGAAGGACCATTTATTTAGTAGTAGGTTAGAATAAATTTTTTCAAGTTTGACTATTCTTAAAAACAAATGGCAAGCTTATTGATATTTTTTATTGGGTTTGTTTTTGGAGTGGTTTTTCTGGTTGGAGAAACCTTATTTATAAGCTGTATATATTTCTTTAGCTTCTACGTCATCTTTTGTTAACCACAGTAAGTACGAGCCAATAACTTCATCTACCGCAGTTTCTGTAGTAAGGTTTATGCTGTTGTCACAGATGTAGTCTTCTGGAGGAACAATGCACAATAATGTAATGAGACATGTACACCACAGTATTATATTCATGCTTCTTTTGTCAAACATCATATGGACAACAGCAGGTGAGCTCTGCACTTTAAGATAATTAAACAACGATAAAGGGTCCATTAACAACTTTATTTTATTGTTTGTGCGCTTACTTAATCCTTGTCTAAAATTAGTACAATTACACTCATAAATTCCTCCTGGGCCCAGTGTTGTTATTACTAGATACGTCAGTCCATTTTTTCTACATTATTTAATGGTTTAGCTATTCTTATGTTGGTTAGTTTGCAGTATCGCTGTGAGTCCAGGTCTAACTTTGTGCCAATTATGTTTACGCAGAATTATCAACTGACAGAATTCAAAAATTATATAGTAGTAAAGTTAGCCCCCCCCACTCCCCCCCCCCTCAACCCACTCAACATTTAATATATTTGAACAGAAAGTTACATGAAGGCAGTCTTTCTCGGTTATCAATGATGAATGTTTCCAAAGACTGGAACTAGCAATCCAAGCCCAGTGAGGGACCCAAATTAATGTTGATAGTGTTTTCGTTAAATCCTTCATTCTACACAGTACTGATAATAGTGGTAACTACTTTCCGGTCTGCAAGCAAAGAACTGTACAGCTTTTATAATCTCAGCTCATGTTGATTTTCGCTGGCGGCATGACTTATTTACTTGCGCTGAATATAACTTTTATAAATCCCAATTTGTACTGAATTTCATTCTCACCGTACATATACCTCTCTCTCTCTCTCTCTCTCTCTCTCTCTCACACACACACACACACACACATATATATATATATATAATGAATAGATCACGGCCAGACGGCCTCGACGTATTCCTACCCCATTTCAAGCTCTTTAGGCTGATTAGAATAAAATACATATACAGTATTTTGTATATCGAATCCTATGAAGACCTCTTGACCACTGTAAAAAAATGTGCAAAATGAAGTGGTACGGTCATGTCTCATGATTGTCTGGACTGGCAAAACAGTCTTGCAAGGCACAGTGCGAGGGTGCAGAAGAAGATGCAGAGAGAAAAAGAGGTGGGAAGACAACATTAAGGAGTGGATAGGCATGGAATTTGGAGATTCCCAAAGGGCAGTAGAGAACAGGGGAAGATGACGAGAATTGGTTGTAAAGTCAACTGTGGTGTCCCAGCGACCTCTTAGGTTAAGAGATTGATGATGATGATGATGATGATGATGATGATGATGATGATGAAGATGATGATGATATATTGCTTATTTTACTTATGTGTATGCTTTGAAATAATTTGTTTGTATGACCCAGTAAATAAGATATTGACATACTCGCAACGGAGTTCATTGTGATAGGTTTTGTAGTTCGTAAAACTTTATATTCATTGAAATAAATGTAATTCTTTCGTTGCATAATTTAGTGCAAACCTTTGAAATCAAACTTGTTTCATGTTAGTGAAAGTGCCATTTCAGCAGCAGAACATCTCAGAAATATTAAAGTCAATGATGTCAATGGTTCGATAAGATCAATTTCTGACATGGAAATAGAAATATCAGAATTATATAATAGCACTTCATATGGATAATTTTAGCATTGCAATTTTGTGCAAGAAACAAAATACTCGCTTTACAAACGGGACAAAATATTGTAGATTTTAATTACAGTGAATGTTTCTTGTTTAGGATAAAATAAATCTAACAACAACAATTCAGCCTTTTCTTTAAAAAGATCACATGATATGTTTTGTTGTCTCATCTTGACTGTATGGTATGCTCTACTCCAATCATTACCAGTAAACGAGAAGAGCAAAGATATCCCGCACCGCCATCACCATAAGTGAAATTGCTAACCGATATTGTACGTAAGACAGGCATGCTTTTTAATTATTGAATGAAAGGAGATGAAGATTAAGGCCGTTTATTTTACTGCAACATATTGGTATTAAATATTTTAAACTCTCTCTATCGACCCCTGAACGTTTTAATTCCGTTTATGAGGCTGCAAAGAAACGAATATCTGACATCGCTAACAACGCTGTAAGTACCTAATCATCTTTAATTGTGAACAATACAGAAACCCTTACAGTGCCAAAATATGTGACTCAAAATTTGTACAGACCATAACAGTACCCTTGCCGTTTTGTTTATACATTTTCATTTACTTGTTAGTCTATACATTAATTAAAAAAAGCGAAAGCAAATGAGATAATAGAAGTTTCGGTTCGGATATATTTTAGGTTGTTTTAAGTTTTCTAAAGTCAGCAATCAGAATATGTCCCCTCAGTTGTTTCTATCGATTTTAACGTACAAATGTGTACACAAGGTTTGTTTCAACACATGTGTTTGTACTTTTATGTGAATTTACAGCCGATAATTCTTGAGCTGATCTTTATCTGCACAAATGTCATTGATAAGGGCAGGAGAATTGCTTTCAGTTCAAAAGTTTGTTGATTCGGGATCACTTAAGCGTACAGTATCGGACATAGCCAGACGATCGGCAAATAAATATAATCTCATTTGATTTGCGCATTCACTGGCACTCTGTTACAAAGAATTAACGTTCAAATCTATCACTTTAGCCATGAGTTACAATTATTAATTAGTCTATTGTTTACACTGTCCGTAATTTGTGCCATTGAGTGCTTTATTTCACACAATATCCCAATCGAAACGTTCTCTGCATTTTCTGCAGGACTTGGATGTATGTTGGCGCATTAATTCACAAAAATATTATCATTTGTTCGCGGCCATTTCTACAATTGGGATTTTAGAGTAGAAGGATTTCAGTATAATGAACATTTTATTAAAAATATTGAAATGAAGCAAGGAAATATCTAGGACCAAACTAACTGTTTCGATTTCAACAGGTATTTGGTTTAGTGAAGATGTGTTCTTGGGAGGTTTTACTGTACTATTATAGCAGAAGCATGATTTTTATGCTCCACTTTAGAACATTTCCTGACTGAAAGAAAAATAATGTTACGGGAAATAATTAATTGAAAAACCAAGTAATTAAATTCAGTCACACTCTCAGGTTCTGAGGTCAATACTATCAACTAGGCAATTAGGTGACACGTACATTTTCATTTGTCACGAAATGTAAGGCAGTGTTTGAGTTAATGGGTCACATACATGCAATAAATGTGCAAAGGTAATAGAATAGAGAAGAATGTTATCATGGTGAAAAAGAAAACAGTGCTGGTATATTTAGTTAAATATTTAAAAATTGGTAACAAGTTTGTGTGTGTGGGTTTGTGTGTGTGTGTGTGTGTGTGTGTGTGTGTGTGTGTGTGTGTTGTATGTTTGTGTACATAAATGGAAAGACTTCCAATACAGCTACATAATAGAAATTACGATTAAACAAAGAAAACCAATGCACAGATAATCACCAAATATTCATATAACCCCAAGAATACTTGCGTTTTAACCTGCGATCAGGATGCAGAGTCTACCTGGCTTTTTGACATCGAGTTTTAAGTCTTAATTGTAACAGGAAAAGATAAAGAAGAATCGATTTCTTAGTATACGTGTAATGCCAACAGAATCCTCACATAATTTAAACATTGAGATCTAAACGCTGTTATGGTTAGATTGCCCTTGCTTTTAAATTTTTCCATGTAATAAAAGTTTGTCTTTTCAATTTAGATTTAGGTCAGATATCGATCTTGATCTTATAATGGAATAAATATCGATATAATTATATTTCTTGATCTAATTATGGAATAAATATCGATATATAGTTATATTTCTTGATCTAATTATGGAATAAATATCGATATAGTTATGCTTCTTGATCTGATTATGGAATAAATATTGATATAATTATAGTTCTTGACCAAATTATGGAGAAAAGACTAAAATAGTTAAATGCCTTGATCTAATGATGGAATATAGATCAAAACAATTATATTTCTTGCTGTAATCATGGAATAATATCAAAATAAGCATATTTCTTGAGTATTCATGGAATGAAAATCAAAATAGTTATATTTCTTGAACTAATGTGGGAATAAAGATGCTAATAGTTATATTACTTCAGTTATACGATTTTTTAATTGATGCAGTTTTTAAATGTTCTGACGTTGATTTATTCAAACTTGATTTCTGATATCGATTTTTGATCTTGATGTGCTATATAACTGGGTAATTTTCTAATACTTCACCATTGTGATATGTTACGGTATATTACGATATGTTACGATAATCAAAAATACTAGCAAGGATTTTTTTTTACATCAAGTCGAGACCTTTTCATTGGTAAAATTGGTGAATATTTAATTGCTTTAAATTCAGCAGGTACAATAATATTTTGTTGTAAAGTTAGTGAGGCAAAATGAAGTGACTGAGAGTAAAATGATTCTTTGTGAGACGTCTTCCTATTTGATAGTTGATACTGTACACGTCAAATCAGTTGAATCATGTATTGACTAAAATAGTTATGATACGAACTATACTGCATAAATTATTTAGTATCTGGCAGTCTAGCATTCTATTTCATTTTTGACTGTTTAGTTACTGCTGCATCAAAAGCAAACCTATTCATGGGAGTATCGATTATTACAAAATTGCAATAACAAAAATAAATAATTACATAATTTCGACACCGATTTCCGGACATGTCGGGAGAAAACGATATATGATTTAAAAAAATAGCAAGACATTAAACAGCTTACGTATTACGGTTTGAAATCTGTACAGGCGAGCAATCCTGAAAATCAACATCCCAGTAATTGGCTGTCAATTGTTCATGAAAAGTAAGGACTAAAACTATGTAACTTAATCAAGTAGCCTGAAATTAAATATTGAAATGATCTCATAACGATACCAAATATTTCCAAGGGGAAACGAAGTTTTGCATCAATATTCTGAACATGGAAAGAGACTCACTCAGTACAATGGTTCTTTTAGGCATTTCGTGTAGTGTGTATTAAGTTTCCTTTGCAACAAAAAATATCAGATCTTGTACCATGTTCTGCATAAGATGGGGTAGTTAAACGGAAGTCGAAATAAATGAAATAGGGTAGTTAAGTCGAAATCAACAGGTAGTGAAATACCTTTGGTAACCAGGTCGTCATATAATTAGAGACAGAAGGAAAAAATAAGACTAGAATATCAAATGTATACATACAATTTTGGTGTTTTTATTTCCTTATATACAATTTTGGTGTTTTTATTTCCTTATATACAATTTTGGTGTTTTTATTTCCTTATATACAATTTTGGTGTGTTTTTATTTCCTTATATACAATTTTGGTGTTTTTATTTCCTTATATACAATTTTGGTGTGTTTTTATTTCCTTATATACAATTTTGGTGTGTTTTTATTTCCTTATATACAGTTTTGGTGTGTTTATATTTCCTTATATACGTTCGTGCAAAGAATTAAAACTGACCAAGTATATGTAGAAATGAACTGAATCGTTTTCATTTTCCAGGTCTTGATACAACGTTAATTGAGTCGTGTGGAAAATAATTTCATTTTACAATCATCAGAAAGATACCAATAGCTTACATATCCTGTCTTCAATTTTGACATGATGGTTTAAGTTGTGTAATGTCTAAAGACTGAATTGGGAACCAATAGCAGATACAAAGACTAAGCATAAATCATTACTTATGTACTATATCGTGCAACCCTTCAATAAATGTACCTTATCTTACAACCCATTAATAAATGTATCATATCTTGCAACCCCTCTATAAATGTATCTTATCTTACAAACCATTAATAAATGTACCATATCTTACAGCCCAATAATAAATGTACCATACCTTACAGCCCATTTATAAATGTACCATATCTTGTAACTCCTCTATAAATATGCCTGATCTTACAACCCATTAACAATGTACTATATCTTGCAACCCCTCTATAAATATATCTTGTCTTACAACCCATTAATAAATGTATCATATCTTACAACCATTAATAAATGTGCCATATCTTGCAACCCCTCTATAAATGTATCATATCTTAAAACCCCTTTGCAAGGAAACCTATATAACTGGTAGTTAAATGATACAAGATGGCTCGCTAATCAACTGTTCTTCCGACACTGTATTGCACGGCACAGATGTAGACGACGTTGAATCGGATTATTCATGGGCAATACGTCCAAAAGTAATCTCCCTAACAGTCGGTTTATATATCCGTCTTATAAGAAGAAGGGGAACGTGTCTTTACCTCAGATTCCGGTGCGCTCCTAAGAGAACCATTATAATGATAAGAAATACTCGAGAGATACAGGTGTCATATTTCTTTATAACATGGTACGCAGGAAATGTTTTGAATTGGCCTATCTTTGGTTTACAAAAAAAAAATTGTTTTTCATTATGACTGCATAATGCTACACTGAAGAATGGATATCATACGTCAGGTGTTTCCCAGTTCTTTTTGCTGTACTATACTCTTTCAAGCAGAACTTAGCTTATCTATCATTAATACCAGCTTCTGTCCTTGTTTCAACAAAAGATACGAACTGACTTAAGTCATGTGACAATACGTGCTTTTGGAATAATGAAGAAGAGATATTTTATAGAGTTGTAATTGCGATCATCAGTGGTGACAAAACTATCTCCCAAAAGACGGAAAGGCTTTTAGCTTTCCGGATCATTGTTCTGCTATTGGCTGCCATAGAAAAGTATCTCTTGTGAACGTTTTGCATATCTTTTACACCGAATTGTCTGCGAAGCTATCGCTGTAATCAATTAGGCATACAGCACACACAAAATGATACCATTTTCTATTGGATTTATTGCAACATAATTATCTTATATGTAAATATTTTGGACTAGATGATGCCTTTTATTGTTTGTATACGATCACGAAAGGAACATAAGAGAGAAAAACAAATTTTCAGCTTTTTTAATGTATGTTTGACATATTGCATTAGAATTCAAGACAAAAATACAAGAAGGCTAATGCTTACAGTCGAGATCGTCATGCACCGACTCTGTGTTATGACAGTTGTGATGACAAGTTAACATTTCAGATGGTAGATATGACATTTGACAGGGTATTATGACATATGACAGGGTAGATATGACATATGATAGACTAATATGACATATGACAGGGTAGATATGACATGTGACATATGACATGGCCTCCACCACTATCACTACATGAAAAAGATCATATAGGAAGGCTAGTACAAATCCCTATTGTCGAGATCACCATGCATTGACTGTCCTATTACTGTTACGCGATACAAATGTGTCCATGTTGCGTGCCGTCATAGAATGGCAAAGTAGGATTGAGAGTGAAAATAAACTCTTCTAAATCATTCCAAATACAAAGAGGTATGAAAACTTGTTCCAAAAGGCCATCATAACATGAAGAAATTGTTTCGGGAAGATTTCAAGATTTACGTTTGCATATATGTATATAACCTAATGTCATTAATCACTTAGACCCTTAATGTGATTTCTCTTGGACACGTGTTACATGTCATTTTTTATTATATGGTTTATTATATAGCAGTACTGTTTTTAATTTGGACATTGGCATGAACAAGATGTATACTATGCCAAACTTGGATTATTCATACTAAACAGGTTGAGTAATATGCGGGTCATTTCTTAGAAGCGATAACTTCCGATGATTTCGACTATGTGCCAACTCCTGATTTCTTTAAAGAGCTTTAATTCTCTAATTAGCATGGATATTCTCCATCACCCTCATCACATGTGTGTTATTTGCGTAAAGGCAACGTCGTTAGTAGTCAGTCTGACTTATTGCGTAAACTTTCTATTAAAACCACATTGTATATAAGATATAGAAGAGTGTAAATTTATCAAGAAACGTAGGAAACGATTTCAATAATATTATAATATTTAAATACATTATATGATACAATTCTCGAGTTCCGATTAGCTGATTACATGCACCAATTTGAAGAAAGTATGCAGTTCTGAGTATTGCTGGACGCATTACGTAACAGCGGAAATTACACCTCTTAATGCCTCTTTCAGATGGTACTATTACCATTCGACTACATTCAATACAACACATGATGTAATATAATAAATCTATGACTGCTGCTCACTTGAGAACCTTCCTACTACATTTTAATCGCAGTGTCTTGGTCTGATATTGCAATCAAACATTATACCCCATCAAACAATACACAAGGAAAACAGTCTCCTCAGGGAAAGGCAATCATATAATAATATTAATATTAGACGAGCTTCATGCATCTAATTGCGTATTGTTTCAGTTGTTCAACACGTTTCACAAATTTCAACATGAAATCAAAGAAAAAGATTATTTTCATTACATACTGTTAAGGAGCTTGCATTATTGTTATGTGACAATGTAAAGGGACACACTGTGTTACACACCACAGTGTATGTATGAGTCGAAAGATTGTTACCCACCGGTGTGAAATACTGGGGAGTATAGCTGTGTAAGTTATAAGTTTATCTGTATGACAGTCAGTCCATAAACAATTTAATTTCTGGAGCTTCATGGCTTAAACCGTTAGAGATATTTAACGTAAATTTATTCTAAAAAATGTCAAGCATGCTGAATATAAGGGCTTGTTTGCTAGTTTGAATTTTCCTCATTCAGTATATTTGGGACTCATGTAACAAGTACATCGTAAATAGTATACGAACAAGGCTACTGGTCATAAATATCATATATATCGAGGGTATGCGACCATAGGGTTCTTGAGTTAGTATTTAAATCGAGGTTATGCAACCATAGGGTTATAGAATAAGTAGTATACTATCTCCGGGAGTGGTGAAAATAAAATACTTTCATCTCCGGAGGATGTGTCATTTCTAGATAACTTAAAACATGACACCACGGTGTTTATGGAGATCATATGATAAACTGCATTATTTCCCTTCGTGTGAAGCATCACCATGACAACTCATTTTAGGACCTGTTGTTTCAATACTCTAAATCTTGACAAAATTTATTGATTGAGTTGGTAAGGTAGAAACAATAAACTAAGAAAATGTTTCTGGTGTACTGATATGAAAGCGCAGTAAACCATACGAACTAATCCCGGTGTTGAAAAGGATTATTATAAAGATTATTGACTTCCACGGTGAAAATTTGTAAAACTAATTTTGATTTTGTTTTGTTTTCAGTTTCTTTGAAAATCTCATCACAGTGGTAAATATCGTAATAGATATGGAGGCTCAATAGCTCCCAAACTAACACAATGATAAATAGCGTAATGGATATGGAAGCGAAATAGATCCTTAACTAATCCTCAAAATATTACCAGGATATGTACGATCCAGTTCGAGAATTCATTACGAAGAAATGAGTCTTTCAAATAATGAAAAGAAACAAAATTTGCAGCTTGAGTTTTATATGCAAATTTATCAAAGATGTAACTGCTGTCATGTATGTACTAGGCAACTGCATTATTTAATACTTTCATTGTGAAACCCAAATTTTCTGAAACAATTGACAAATCAGCATCAAAATAACTTTCATTAAATTATTATAAGGTATCACTCCCCTAAATCTAAACTATTTTACCTACAAACATCAATGTTACTGGACGGTATAGATGTAATAAGCGCTGATAAATTTTAACTCGTGAGGAGAGAGAGAGAGAGAGAGAGAGAGAGAGAGAGAGAGAGAGAGAGAGAGAGAGAGCGCTGTGGGAGGGTAGAGAACAGCCGCAGTTTTCTGAAATAGTTCATATATCACTTTTCATGATCTACAACGGCCACTCAAAGTATACTATAGTTGTTTCCTTTTGTCCCTAAAGATATTACGCTGCTAGCGCAAAGCAAGATAATGCCTTTAAGCACACATATATGCACGGTCAAGGTGTATCACATCCATGCTCTTTTCTCTAGAGGTGTAATAATTAAAACAAATAAGTTCTACAATTTTACATTATTGAATAACTATGTGGAGTTCCTATAAAAAATTTCTACAAAGATCTTTGGAAAGATTAGTGCTAACAGTCGATAGTATAAATCAATACCCAGTGAGCAACTCTTGTTTATTCAGTTTGCATTCCCCCTGAATCCTTCATCCTAAATAGATTCATTAAATATGACTAGAAAAGATATTTACAATGGAGCGGAAGGTCATTAAGGTCTACCCGTAGAGAGTTTAATAATTTTATCTCATTATGAACTTGGCTCGCAGCACGACATCTTTTACCAGCACGAAATCGTATGCAAGAAATAGTGGGATCTAACATTTTTAGAGCCTCACTAGATTCCATTATTAAAAGTTAGTATTACAAGCATCTAAATAGAGACGATCAATATTTTAACTTTATCTTTTTTAAATGTATCGGCTAAAAGCCATAGAACGAAGCACAACTTTGCGGGTTTTGTTGAATTTTCTTAATTTATGAGAAAGTATTATTTTGCATTTGTTCAGATGCACTCGTTATACTGAACATTTACACTACATCATACAAATATTTTAATCATTCATATTCCTTGTGTAATGGAAAAATAAGACTTGTTTGTAACAAATGCACAAAACGTATGCAAATTTTGAATAAAGGTAAACAGATCTATCTCTGAATATCTAGCTTACTTTTAGAAGTTACAAATAAAGAAATAAAAACGATATACATTTTTGACAACCTTTCGAACCTTCTGTTCATGATATATGATGTTTGCATTTTTCCCCTTCCATATTGCTCTTTGTGTTCTGTCCCAAGACAACGTGATAACAATACGTTATTCGTGATAGAGCAGAAATTGAAGTTAGTGCTCGGACAAGAGGAAGACATAAATACTATTAGAAGAGTAATAACACTCGTGTGTATGTTAGCATATCGATATTTTATAGAGCTCTAACGTTTCAATTTGACGCTGATTGTCACCGAACAAAGATAATTCTTGAAATCGCCTATTATACATTTTTTTTCTTCACAAAACTAAATATAGCGTGTTGCATCGTGCTAACTGTTCTGTCATATCTACTTCAATCACTATAAATAATTTATTACAGTAATGCGCATATGCAGGATTGTAATTTCACATAATTCCTTTAAACAACCACGATATACCCATTTTACGTTTTGAATGAAAGCTGATATACGTTTAAGACCATTTGTTTTGCTCCCTCAAACTGCTGTTTTGAAATTCACAACATCACTCAAACGTTATTCAAAATCCATTACATCAGCCTCGGGAAAGCATATTGTAAATTGTTACACATTGAATTTGAGGCTATAAAGAGACAATACATGATATGGTAAGCACCATATAATTCTTCATTTGCAAAAAATAGAGATAATTTGGGAACTCAAAGGATATGACTTAAGTTCCTGTGGAATCACTCTACAGTACCTATTTCTATTCATTTCACTATTTATGAATTGATGTAAATATCCCCGAAAGATTCCCCGAAATTTGTCTTTGCAAATTTAAAAAAAAATGCATTTTCTCAGAGATATACTGTTTATTTTTTCAATAACATTCTAAATACTAAGACTTACGAATTAGTTCCCCTGTGCAAAATAACACCCATCGTTTATATATAATTTAAAATGTCTTGCTGACATAAAATAGGAATCTTCTGTTACGGTGTATTTGTCATTAATTGTAAGTAACGACTTCCGTCCATAATCATCGACTCCAAACGTTTAGCTATACCACTGATATACGTTGTCTCTGTTCTTTGGTTTCCACTTGAGATCATGCAATAGCAGTGTTCGCAATTTTGCACCTGTGCGTACACAAAATGCAGGTACGACCGGACGGTATCACAACGCGTTTTCCTCATATAGTTCTGCAAGATAATATCTACTAATATATATTCGAAAGGAAATAGCAGCGCAGAGTCCATGTGAAATGTTTGATATTGGCTGTGTTGAATACACAAACTAAACACCAGTGGCTGAAACCAAATTATAGTGAATAAATTGAAGCTTGCTTTATTTCCTTTCAAACCATTACTCAAAGAAAGAAGATTGAAAAAGATATTGCGCTGCGGTTGACAGCCTATCCAAGCTGCACCATTCAAACGTTTCCTGGTTTATAATTAAATTTCAATAT
Organism: Megalonaias nervosa; assembly: GCA_016617855.1. Lineage (NCBI taxonomy): Eukaryota > Metazoa > Mollusca > Bivalvia > Unionida > Unionidae > Megalonaias > Megalonaias nervosa. The sequence continues at coordinate 54,541 of JAECUM010010684.1, forward strand.
GAACGTGTCTCTCAGTATGACATTCTTTAACACAAATGAAGAAAATATATTTAAATTTGTTGAAAGTTTGCATGATAGCATGGGAAAATCAATGTGAAAAGACACAATGTGAAAGAAAATATTCTACTAATTCAAAGCTGTAGACCCAACAATATATAAAAGAAGTAATTCCTGATATGTTTAATTAGTTTTATTGCAGAATTATTCATTGTCGATAATGTTTGTCATTCTCTACCACAATAATGCGTTTTTTTTTTTAATGTGTGTGTCATTCTCTACCACAATAATGCGTTTTATAATGTATGTCATTCTCTACCACAATAATGCGTTTTATAATGTTTCTTGGCTTGCATTCGATTCTGTTAGAGATAAAAATATATGAACAAGGATTATATTACAAAGTTTTACATTTTTGCACTGATTCAAAATAAGTATGCGTTGTTTTGGCCATTTCAATGAAAACGCATTATTAAAAGTGCTGGCATTTAGATAAATACTGAGATACCTTCCTGATCTAATACTGATTGTTGGCATGGTGTCCTACCATTTGTCTATGATGACTAGATATAGATCGCAACCGTTCTTAGCAGTATTATTACATAACTTCGCGTAACCGCTCCGGTGGCCTAGTGGTTAGAGCGTCCGCCTCGGATGCGGGAGGTCGCGGGTTCGAACCCCGGTCGAGTCATACCAAAGACTTTAAAAAATGGTACTAACAGCTGCCTCGCTTGACGTTCAGCATTAAGAGGTTAGTGTTAGGACTGGTCAGCCTGGTGTCAGGATAATGTGACTGGGTGGGACATCATGCTACATGTCTGCGGCATGATGCCCCAGTGCTAGACATCACTATAAACTGTCACACTTCAGACATCGTAGCGATATGACTGAAAAATTGTTAAAGCTACGTTAAAAATCTAAATCACACACACACACACACACACACACATAACTTCGCTCCTTAATAAATACGATTAAGGCAGATAATTCAAAGAAGGTAAGGAGAAAGATATTCATTAATGCCAGCATGGAATATTCACGTCTTCATCGTATTAATTCTACTTTACCACACCAAATGAAATGTGCTTGCTTCTATCGGTTGTTAATTTTCTAGGCAGTAAATAGGGCATATCTTGCATTACTCCAGATTGAACCTGTAACACTGCATATATATAATTATCAAGTTCCTTGGCTAAATTCACAAATGGTATATCATTGAAAGGAGTCACTGTCGACTCCGGTGTCCCTCAGGGTACCATGCAGGGACCACTCCGTTTCCTTTGCCATATTAATGAACTTCCAGACTGTGTGAAATCTCGGGTTAGGCTGTTTGCAGATGACTGTCTCCATTATGGAACAATTCAAAACCAGAGTGACCACCATACCCTCCAGAATGATTTCACAGCCCTCAAAAAACGGGCGACTGATTGGGGTATAACTTTCAATGCCACTAAATGTTTCCTCATGGGTATGACCAGTAAAACAACAGATTGAACCTGTAACACTGCATATATATATATATATATATATATATATATATATATATATATATATATATATATGTATGTATGTATGTATGTATATATGTATGTATGTATGTATAATTCTCTTACCTGTATGATAATATTATTTGTATTAAATTTGAAGTTCCTTGACTAAATTCACAAATTATATGAGGAGATCATGTTTCTGTCAGAGTTGTCATATTAACGAGTGTTAAATTTAAGGTTTGGAAGGATTTAGATTTGCACGGAAATTAGCAAATATGATTGAATTTGTTTTTGAGAGGCTTCAGGGTAGTTCTAAAAGCTTAGTATGACTTTAATTCCTGCAATACAAATGTGGGCTTTATGCGGTAACCGGCTCAACATAGTGTCATTGGGTGTTGCAATGGTTTTATAACTGACCTGAAAAGATAAATCAATGGACTCAATACAAATCATTCCAAAAAGAGTGTAAAAAGGAATTCAAACTAGCAGAGATCAACCACATAAATAATACCATCTAAAAAGGACGTGATAATAAAAATACCCAAACATTCTGGAGATATGTAAAATCAAGAAAACATGACAATGTCGGCATACCACCACTAAAGATAAAAGGTTTCTTAGTAAATGATAGCAAAGGAAAAGCTCAAATACTTGTTGACCAATTTAAATCAGTTTTCACCAAAGACATTTCCAACACTGCCAAAAATGAAAAATCTTACAAAGATAACTTACCATACCTTACCACAGCAACAGAAGGCGTTGACAAACTTCTGTCAAATATAAATGCCTCGAAAGCAGGCGGACCAGACAACATTGCCAATTTAATACAAAAAACCTGCGCCCACTAACTAGCCCATAGAATGCGAGCTATTTACCAGTTTTCAGTTGACTCTGGAAGTTTACCAACAGACTGGTTAAACGCAAATGTAGCCCCTGTGTTCAAAATAGGAGACGTACACCTTGCAGAAAATTACCGACCAGTTTCCCTTACATCAGTCGCATGTCAACTTCTCGAACATAAATTAGTAATCATCTTCTTAACCACTTGGAAAAAAAATTTTCTAACTAAACTGAACCACGGTTTAGATCGGGATACTCTTGCGAAACACAACTCACAACAATGCATGACCTGCTTCAATACAATGACAAAGGAATACAAACCGACTTAGTGATACTAGACTTATCGAAAGCATTTGATACTGCGCAACATCATAAATTACTGTTCAAGTTAGAAAACTATGGAATCACTGGGCCACCACACTGTTGGCAAGAGATGTTCTTGACAAAGCGACACATACAAATGGTGGTGGATGGAGAATCATCGAAAGGAGTCACTGACGACTCCGGTGTCCCTCAGGGTACCATACAGGGACCACTGCGTTTCCTTTGCCATATTAATGAACTTCTAGACCGAGTGAAATCTCTGGTTAGGCTGTTTGCAGATGACTGTCTCCATTACAGAACAATTCAAAACCAGACTGACCACCATACCCTCCAGAATGATCTCACGGCCCTCAAAAAATGAGCGACTGATTAGGGTATTACTTTCAATGCCACTAAATGTTATCTCATGGGTATGACCAGTAAGACAACAAAATCATCTCAATTCTACACCTTAAATAACCACTCGCTACAAGATGTGATTGAAAACCCATATCTTGGAATAACACTATCTGAGGACTTCATGTGGGAATCGCATATTATCAAATCGACCAAGAATGCAAACACTACACTAGGATTTCTTAAAAGAAACCTCAGACACTCTCCGCAGACATGTAGACGAATTGAATATCGAGAACTAATCAGATCCGTCTTAGAATATGGTTGTGTTGTCTGGGATCCGTGCTACATTAAGGATGTTGAAAAAAAAGAGAAGGTTCAACACCAGGCAGTAAAATTTATATCTGGCGACATCAAAACCAGAGAAGCAGGAGTCGCCAAAATGTTAACAGACCTGGGTCTACCAACATTCCAAGACAGCTGTAGTAGGATTTTGTTTGACATATCTATATAAAGTAGTCGAGGCGTTATAGCCGGCCCTCTCATGAAATATATTTTAAAACCATTAATAAAAAAGCGCCAGATTAAAGCCAAATCTTTTCCAAAGTTTGAAAGTATAAATTTGTAGAAAGAGTAGAATCAAGTAATAGTAGATGTTTTGTAGTTGAGCAATGTGGAACAGAACAATTTAGAATTGAACAATGATAGTAACTTTCTAGGTGGCTCTTTATGATTTAACTAGTCCTGTACTGTATACATTCAGATTCACATTCACATTAAGAGTTCGGTATGTAAGATGTTTATGCTTTAGTTAGTGTGTTCTAAAGAATTTAATGTGTTTCAATGTGAAATCATTCATAAAATATATTTTACTCTAATAACCAGTGCAATCTGCATACATTATTATTTCAAATTTATAAAATCGTAATTATGGTCGATTTGTATCGCATTCAGTCTTACTGATATCGGCAATAGATGTATACTGTCCGTACTCATTAAACACCATTGAAACTGCTCCCAAGCTTAGATAAAACCATGTAATAGGACTAACAAAAAATACAGATATACATAATTCCTCCCCTGATAAGGATAAAAAAACGATTTATGCAAGCAATCAGAGATAGCCTTGACCTTAGCATCCATAGGTTTAACCTGTCCATGTCCCACAATATGTCCTAGAAAAGTTACACAAGCACGGCAGAACTCACCTTTAGATAAATTGATTGTCAAACTTGCATCAGTGAGTCTGTCAAAGAATTTCCGAATTGTTGCTAGGTGTTCTTTCCAAGTGTCGTTGTAGATGATGACATCATCAATATAAGCATCACAATTATCTAGACCAGAGGTAACCATATTCATCAAACGTTGAAAGGTACTTGGCGAACCCTTCATCCCAAACGGCATCACTTTATATTGATAAAATTCATCTGGAGTCACGAATGCACAAATTTCCTTTGCTCTTTCCGTTAGTGGAATTTGCCAAAATCCTTTCAGATGGTCAAATGTGGTGACATACTTGGCATTTCCAATTTTATCAATGCAGTCATCGATTCTTGGCAATGGAAATGAATCTGTTTTTGTCACACTGTTCATCTTCCTATAATCAGTGCACATACGGAAAGTTTAATCTGGTTTCGGAACAAATATACATGGTGAACTCCAATCACTTTTACTGTGCTCTATGAAATCATTCTCCAACAAATACTGAATTTCCTTTTTCAAGTATTCCTGTTTGAGAGGGTTCATCTTCTATGGGTGCTGCTTCACAGGTTTGGAATTTACAATTTCAACGTCATGAAAAATTTTGTTTGTCCTCCTAGGAACATCTGGAAATAAGTGCTCATAATAACTTTTCAAGTTCATTCCTTTCTTGTTGTTGCAGATTTGAAAATTTCCGGTCCAGATTATTCATAATTTCCGAATTCCGAAGATTTGTTGCTAAAAAATCAATAGTCTCCGATTGAATTCCTTAACTTAAATCCTCAGTGAGTGGGACAGGTACAACTAAATTAATTATATGATTTACCTGACTATCTCTCTCAATATACTGGTACTCCATTAATTTATTTAGATCAGAGTACTATTATTATAATTTAACTCATTCATTTTCTTTTTTACTTTATAAGGGCCGTAATACCTAATTTCAAGAAAATTTTGAAGAATGAGCAAGAGAGAAAGAACTCAATTACCAGACTCAAACGTTCTCTCCATTAAAGTTCTGTTAAACCATGATTTCACTTTTGACTTGAATTGTTGAGTGCCAAATTCAAGCATAACTAGCTGAAAAATTCCAGACATAAAATTTGAACTTTGACTAGATTGAACAGATTTGGGAAGGCCAAAATGAGTTCAAAACTTTATCAAAGCTTTTATTATAGTTTTAGTTTTAATATTCCTCAAAGGAATTGGCTCTGGGAATCTTGTTGACGCAAACATAATGGTCAACAAGTAATGGTTGCCTGACTTGGTCTTAGGTATGGGACCAACACAATCTACCATAATTCTGCTGAATGGTTCGTCAAATGCAGGAATAAGTTGCAGATGAGCCTTAGGTGTCTTCTGATTGGGTTTTCCTACCATTTGACAAGTATGACAAGATCTACAGTATTTACAAACATCACTTTTGATTTTTGGCCAATAAAAGTGAGTCAAGATCTTGTGATAAGTCTTATTAATCCCTAAATGATCAGCCAGAGGAGTTTCATGGGCCAGACTAAGTATTTCCTGTCTGTAAGATTTATTTTGGAACTACAATTCGATAGTTCACTGACCACGCGTCACCAGAAGGTACTTCGGGAGGTCTCCATTTTCTCATAGGACTTCCATTTTTAATGAAATAACAGACAGGTACATCAGTGGCTTCAATTTCACTAATGGCCCTTTGAAACAAACAAGAGATCTCAGGATCTTTTTCCTGTTCGACTACAAGTGATTGTCGTTTATCACCCTGATTAGAAAAAAGAGAATGAGTAGTTAAAAGAGGATCACTGTGAGCAATATCTTTTGATTGATCCAAACAAGGAGTGAAAGTGGCCTCATCAAAAGCCTGACCAATACATGTGTCAGCTAAAGGAATACTATCCTTATCGAAATCTTTCTCAAGAGATATCTTTGCTATAGCTCTAGTAACTGCACAAGCTGGGTATAAATCAAGGAATTCTTTTTCAATAGGATCAATTTTCTGATCCAAAGATGGCTTGTCAGTTACAAGTGGATTAACCCCAACCTTATCTCCGGCTAGGTCGTTGCCTAGTAACAAATGAATGCCATGAACGGGTAAAGTAAACACTATTTCGACTGTCACAGGTCCTGAAACTAAGTCTTATGACAAATTTACAGAATGGAGAGGAACATTAACAAAGCCACACTCTACTCCCTGAATAAGAACACTCTCATTAGAAGAAGACTTCTCAGAAAAAGGTAAAGTAGCTGATAATTAAAGACCCTGAGAAGCTCCTGTGTCCCTTAAAATTTTAATAGGGATAGGATTGGCCAAATCACCCAAGAGTGATATAGAACTCTTCGACATGAATGGTTCATAATTCTCCATAATAAAATCAGACTGGGGCTTATTAGATCCAACAAATGTATTGCTTGACCTCTTAGAAATAAGAGCATTTGGGATAGGTCTATCTTGATTCTGATGCTTATATTTCAATTTGAAGCAATCAGAAATAGCGTGTCCTTTCTTCTTGTAATAGGTACACGTAGAAAGAAACAAGGATTTTGAATCAAGCTTATCAGAAGCTTGATTTTTAAAAGTTGTGCCAGACTGAGTTTTAGAAAGGCTCGTATTAGGCTGAAATGCCTTTATACCAGTCGACTGCTGAGTGTAAGACTTGCCTACAACAGGAACTTTAGGAGTTAAGAAATACTCGTCAGCATCAAGAGCAGCATTTTCCAAGGTTGCAATCTTATGCTCTTCAAGATAAGTCTTAATGTCACTATTGAACAGTTCTTGAACTCTTCAAGTAATACAAGTTGTTTAAGACTTTCATAATCTTGATCAACTTTCTTGGCTAAGCACCATCTATCCGCTCTTTTTCTCTTGCAAATTCGACCTAAGTTTATCCAGCTTCTTTTTTATAGTTCCTGAAATTTTGTCGATAAGCCTCAGGAATTAACTTATAACCCTTTAAGATGCATTTCTTAACCAAATCATAGCCAGAACTTTGCTGTACTGACAGGGATGCATAGATATTTCGGGCTTTGCCATAAAGTACACACTGCAATAACTGAGTCCAATGCTTCCTTGGCCATTTCAAATTTTCAGCAATTTTTTCAAAACGAGGAAAATATTTGTCTACTTCTTTTTCCAGAAAAGAGGGCACTAACTTGATATTTCTGAAAACATCAAAAAAGTAGGAGAGTATTTTTCCTTTGCCAATTCTAATTCTTTTAACCGAATTTGAAATTCCCTTTCTTCCTTTTCTCTTTGCATTTGCATTTGCTTATCTTGTTTATCTTTCTCAAATTGCATTTGTCTTTCATTATGTCTATCTGAAACTGCATTTGTCTTACTTCCCTTTCTCTTTCCATTTGTATCTTTAATATCTGAAATTAAACCTGTCTTACCTCTAATTCGAACTGCATTTGTTTCTTCTCCTTCTCCAAATGCAGCTGCATTTGCGTTTGCTTTTCCTCTTTTTCTTTCTGAAATTCAAGCTTCCTTAACTCTAAATACATCATGTATTTTAATTTTAATTCCTTTATTTATGTGTCAGAGTCTGATACAGACTTACTGATCGAAACCAAAACACATTTATTCAAAACATTCTTTTCTACCAAATACTGGATCAAAATGTTTTTTATTTCTTGCTTCGTTCAAGACGTTTTTGCCTCAGAAACATCGTATTTTCCGTCTAGTTCAAGCAATTCATCTTTTTTCAACAATCCAACTTCTCATGAGTAGGATTTGAAAAAAAGATCTCCACTTTTGATGACATTGTGAAGAATCCTGTTGATTTCACTAAAGATTTCAAACAAAATGTGAAATAGTACTTGGGATTTAACAAATTCTGAAAATTAGGGGAATTTAAATTTCAAAAAACAATTTTCTGAAATATTTTAGCCAAAATTCATATATCGGACGGACGAGCGCCCCAATTTTCTTTGTTACGTGTCTAGGCTCGCACAAAAATGACAAAGAAAAGAGTGAAGCCAACAAGCTTTGTAAATTTAACAAAATAATTTATTTCTCTAGAAAACAAGGTAAAAATATGAAAAAGGACTTACGGTTTATGAATCATATCCAAAAATGAATCCAATGATTAAAAATATAAGCCCTATCACTAAAAAGTTCTAAGTGAATCAAAGATCGAATCCCGATGAAGTTCCAAGATGGAAGGCGATGACGTCTTCTATAACCTGCTTCGTGTTATCGTGTCAACAGTTCCTTGTTGAAGCACCAAGAATAATATTCCGGATTTAGAATTCCGAATAATTTTCAGTAAATGTCTTTGTCCAAGAATTTTGATGAACACTAGATATTGTCTCCAGCAAAAATAAATTATTAATTCCGAAAAATAGAAAAATTCAAATCAAACTGGCAACAACAAAATAAAACCTCTGAGCCCGAAAGTATGAATTACGACTGACCAAAAACACACTATGACACGTCACTTTTACTCCAACTGAAACGCAAAACGAACCACGTGAAAGGGTCAAAGTACTGCGTGTTTATCACTTTTAAGAGAACTGAACTGAATTTTCTGGAAAAATGTCAAATCCACTGAATAAAGTTATGATTACAATAACATGTGATGAAATAAAAATAAAATAAAAAATAAATTTCAAACTAACACAGAAGTAATTAAATTACATATACGTAAGACACAGTATGTCTTGAAAATGTAACACAAGCCAGGCAAAACTCACTTTTATTTCAATTGACTGTCAAATTTGCCTCACTCAACAAACGAAAGGTCTTCGGATATTTTCCAGGTGAACATTCTAGGTAACGATGTAAATAATGACGTCGTCGATATCCGCATCAGAGCCATCTGTACTAGATGTTTATTGAGAGTCCATCTGGAGTTACAAAGGCCGAAATTTCATATCAGTGGAATCTGCCATAGTCTTTTAAACAGGTAACATATTTTGCATTTCTAATTCTGTCAGTATAGTCAGTACTTCTTCGTATTTTCACGTTTCTGGAGTTAGTGCACGTACGGAAAGAATTATATGGTTTCGGTACAGGAATACACGGCGAACTCAAGTTACTTTTGCTTGGCTCAATAAAGTCATTCTCCAACAATTATTCAACTTCATTTTCAAACATTTCTGCTTGAGAGGATTCATCAGTAAGGGTGCCATTTAAGGCTTGGAATCTACAATTTCAACATCAGGGTAGATTGATTGTGTTTGTTCTAGTTTGGAACATCTCAGAACAAGTGTTCATATTCACATATTAGCTGCTTAACTCATTCTTTTTATGTCGCTGTAAGTGTGAAGTTTATTCTCAAGATTCTTTAATATTTCAGAAGTTTGAAAACTACTTGAACCAAAGTCACTCCAATCCGATTGTACGCCATTATTTAAATCGTCACGTGGGACTGGAACAACTAAATTTATTGAATGATTTACAAAAGCTATCTCGATCAACATACTCCTTAAATATACTTACATAACTGGTGGCGGAGTTTTTTCAGTTTCCGCCTCCCAGGAGTGCTAATATAATTTAAATCACTTTCGTTTGAACTCATAAGGACCACGACTAAGACTAATGTTAAATTAACATTATAGAGAGGAATCGGTATAAAACCGCATATACTCGCTGAACAAAAACACTTTCAGAAGAAGAAGACTTCTCATATAAAGGCAAATTATCTGACAGTAAAAGACTCTGAGAAGCTCATGCGTCCCTTAATATTTTAAACGAATAGCATTGGTCAAATCACCAATAAGTCATAGAGAACCTTTCGACATGAATGGTTCCTAAATCTCCATAATAGAATCAGACTGGGGTTTGTTTGGTCACACATATGTATTGTTTCCAACAACTTAAAGCAATCTGAAATAATGTGCCTTATTCTCTTCCAATAAGTGCACGTAGGGAAAGATAAGGATTTCTCATCAGACGTTGGATTCTTTTAGATGTAGCATATTGAAATTTGTAACTTACTAACCATCTGCTGAGAGCTTTATTGACAAATGAAACTTTGTAAGCCAAGGAATTTTCGTCAGTTGTAGGAGCCACGTTTTCTAAAATATCTATCTTGTGATCGTCAAAGTAAATTTGGACTATGGACTCTGTTCTTGAAGTCTTCGACAAGTATGAGTTGTCAAAGATGGTCATAATGTACCAGCTTGTAACCCTTGAAGATACATTCCTTGACCAAACCATAATCAGCACTTACTTCAACTCAGAGTGCAGGATAAACTTCACGAGCTTTGCCAATAAGTACACTCTGTAATAATTAAGTCCTGTGCTCTCTTGGCTATTTTGAATTCTCGTCTATTTTGTTTTCAAAACGTGTAAAATATTGATCTCCATCTTTCTCTTTTAAAGGAGAAACTAATCTAATAATGTTTGTAACATCAAACGCTGAACTTCCGTGAGTGGGTTGCGTTATGCTTACCAGTTCAAATTCTTTTAACCTAATTTGAATTCCCTTTCTTCTTTTTCTTTTTGTGTTTGCAATTTCAACTGCATCGTTCTTCTTTTTTATCTGCATTTGCGTCTCCTTTCTTTTCTATCCTTTGCATTTGCAATTTCATCAGCGTCTCTCTTTTTTCTTTCTGAATTTGTCTCTTTCTTTTGCATTTTCATTTTTTATTTCATCTCCGATTATTTTTCTTTTGAATTTGTCTATTCATGTGGCGTACCCTAACCAATGAGAATGAATTTCTTTAGAACCGTCCAAATCCCATCGGCCAATGACATAATAACTCAAAGCCGTCATTAAATGGTATTATTATTAATAACTCAAAACATACGTAAGCATTTATTTATGTATAATAAGTAACTTTACTTCTTAGCAGACCCTGTCACGTAGGTAAATCTAACTAAAGATAATCTGTACAATGTACAACAATGAATAACATTTAGAAAAATTAGATAAAATCATGTATCAGGAATTACAAAAATAAATTATAAAATAAACAACACCAACACGTAGAATGAGTGACCGGTTTCGCTTTATTGCTTCATCAGACTGAATTCAAAATGAATTCAATATCATTGCTTACGTCATTAAATACATTATGTTTCTAAGTGATCAATGATATAAACAGTATGACATAAACATGATGACGTCATAGCATACATTTTATCCTTATTGTCTTATACTTTAACAAATAACTGACATGGAAATATGCATATGCATAAAAAATAAGCTTACTATTTCTTTAAAAATGAAAGGGCATTTTAAAATTAATTCTCAATTTATTATGATTAATTATTTATAAAATTCTTGATTATAAGTATTATGCACGCCATAATTTTTGTATTATATAAATTGAGTTCTGATGTAATATTGAGCATTCGTCAATAATATATCAAGTTATAATATATTATTGTTTTATTTATTTATTTATTTATTTATTTATTTATTTATTTTTATTAAATGCGCATTATACATAACAGAAATATTAATATGTTTATCTCTATTCAATCATAAATTTTTGAATTACAAAAATAGAGATATCCATCACACACACACACACACACACACACACACACA
>JAECUM010010685.1:0-49947 GCA_016617855.1 Megalonaias nervosa
CTGGATTTACAGGACTGTGCCAAAAAGAGCCTTAGCAAGTTAAGGGGGCTTGTTATATACTCTACACACTGGGGTCATATTTTATATAAATGCAGAAGCAAAATGTTGCAGGTCATTCCTAACAATGTTGACACAGGATAAAAATGCTGAATTACTCACCTACAATGAATTTCACTATGCACATCTTCCAATGACTGCAACCAGATTTGCCGATTAAAATTTTAAACTGAGACTTGTCCTGTTTCATTTTAAATAAGCTTTGACAAAAAGTTAGAGCACAGAATGCATACTTTATCATTTGAATCTGACACCCCATTAGCCCATCTTTGTCTCTGCTTATTATTATCATAAATTTTGTTTTAAATTGAGTTATATTTCTATTCAATTACATGTATTGCAAAGTAGGACTGCAAGATTTGTTTAAATTAGGAAGAAGGAAAACCATTTACTCTGTTTACCTGTGTAGAGAATTTCCAGAAAGTTTGAGCTTGTAAAGTTATTAAAATTACAAGTACACTGTACCTTTCATAGAATCCAGTCATGGTTTATTTTGCAGGGGAGATAACTTGCAAGGCTGTTATACAACAATTTAGAGTTAGTAGGCTTTGTGAATAAAACGTTAAGCTGAAAGGTACAAATAAATGATACCATTTCATTATCTTTGTCTGTGTGCTTTACATATGAGATTTTAACTTTTTTATTTTATGGATTTTTTTGTTTTGCTTTTTATTAATGTCTTTTTTTATATACATTTTAAAGAATAACTTTATATTTTTCTTTCTTAATGTAGGATTACATGTTTAATTTGATGCAGTTCTTTTACCTTACATTTGTAGGATGTTTAATCAGCACCACTATATAACTAGGGTCGAGCTGAATGTTATTATACTATATATATATATATATATGTGTGTGTGTGTGTGTGTGTGTGTGGATGTAAATTTCAAGAAACATGTATTTATCACAGTTTATCTCAGTAAGGATCAATATGGACATTATTCCCCCTAGGATAAGATCTCCTAAATTGTTTGAAAAGTCTTGTCATTTAGACCAAGATTTCTTATGAAAGTCTTGACCAAATTTTATATGTGCCTATTATTAAAAGAAATATGGTACATGCCATTTTTAGTGTTTTAAAGTCCATTGGTCATAGAAGATGATTAACATGGTGTTATGATGAAAACTAGATACCAATCACAAGATGGCCTTTCTGTTTTCTTTCATTGTCTAGGTACATGTAGTGCTAAAAGTTTATATGGAAATAAATACTCTGATGTTTTAAAAGTAATTATCAAACTTTCCATGAAAATAACCCCATAATATTATCATTTTGGATTGCCTTTCCACGCTGAAGGCTGTACAGAATATTATATTTAAAAGTCTGTTAATATCCCAAACCTTAGAGAAACATGATTTGCTCATACAATATGTCAGTGTATTATGTACGTAAGGCTGCCTAGTCACACTGATATTAAGGGTAAGGGCAGATAAAGCTTTCCTGCAGTTACCCATTTCTGAATGAAGATTCCATGTAATGGCTTCAAATATATACACACAGACAGACATATATATATAGAGAGAGAGAGAGAGAGAGAGAGAGGAAATACATGTAACCCATCCTTTGAGAGTGGTATCCCTCTTATGGAGCAAATTGCAGACATGAGATGGTATTGTGGTCATCATATATGTCATGCATACCTGACTAATATATTCCTCCTGAAGGGTTCATACCTACTTGACAAATATACCAGGGGTTCATACCTACCTGACAAATATATACATCCTGAAGGGTTCCTACCTACCTATTATATACCTACTGAAGGGTTCCTACCTACCTATTATATACCTACTGAAGGGTTCATACGTAATATATGCCTCTACAGAGTTCATACATACACGACTATATCTATATATATATATATATATATATATATATATATATATATATATATCCTAAAGGGTTTGTATATACCTGACCAATGTATATCTCCTGAAGGGTTCATACATAGCTAATATATACTTCAAGAAGGGTTCATACATACCTGATTAATATATACCTCCAGAAGGGTTCATATGTACCTGACTAATACATACATATAGAATGGTTCATACATACCTGATTAATATATACCTCTAGAAGCATTCATACATACTTGATTAATATATACCTCCAGAAGGGTTCATATGTACCTGACTAATACATACATATAGAATGATTCATACATACCTGATTAATATATACCTCCTGATTAGTTAATACATACCAGACTAATATATACTTACCAATGGGTTCATACAAAAGATATTTTTTATGTGAACACCATTAAGATTCTTTATAATGATATACCACCAAAGAAAATCCTGGGACTTTTTTTAAACTGAACACTTATATAACAAATTTTACCGTATATTTTAAGGATTTGATATTTTTTTTACCTTATCATTTATATGATATACCACTTAAAGATTTTAAAAATATCCACCTCTTATCTTTTATTTTGTATGACTACATGTTTATGTTTATACGATGATTTAAGTTAAGCACAAAAGGTAATTATAAAAATATCATTGTGCTAACAAATCATGAAATCTTTTTCATGGCAAAATGCACTGCAAGATGTACCTACCTGCTAATGATTGGTGTCATCCTACCCTGCATACTTGACTGTATTATCAAGTCTTTCATGTGATCCAAGGGAAAGAACTTAGTACACATTTATATGATACAATTTTATGGAAAATTACAAGCTTTGGTTAACTTGAAGCAGTTCATATACTGCTGGATTTTAATTGAGCTCCAACTGTGATAACCTTCTTGAACATTCATTAGGCAGTTTGTTTTGTTGAAAACTTTTTGATAATGTACAATATTAACTCCCAGTATGGTGGATTTACCTTTATGCATTATACATTTTTCTGGATTTTATAGTTGCAAAAAGAAAGTAAATTTGAAGACCTAATATAAAATGATCAACCTGTCAAGAAAAATATAGTCCTCTGCCATATCCATGATATTTTACATTTTGACTAAAATGTCCTTTGTTTTTTTTGCCAAACTTTCAAAAAGCAAACTATATCTGGAACAGAATTTAACTTATTTTACTACTTGCATCTCTTCGTGAGTGGAGAAAAACTTTTCTGTGCTGAATATTTGTAAAACCTATTATTATACCTGTACCATAATATATACATTTTAAACTTCAAACTTTTCTTTCACTTTCACTTGTAATATTTAGCTGTACTGGTCACAGAACAGAAGAGCTTATGAGATGGTCTATTGCCTGTCATCAGCCATCTCTCCATCCGTTGTCACAAGTTTCTTGTCACTACTCCTTCTAAACAATTTGGAGGATTGGCATGAAACTTACACACACACACACCCATCCCATGGTTTAGTTGTTCTTAAATGAAAATGGTGTCCCTCAGACATAAAGTGTGAGTCTTGAAAATCTTGTTATTGCTACTTCTTCTGATCAGTGGTCATGTCAAGATGGGGTTTTGACTAAAAGACTTTTAATGTCTAGTTGGTCCTAAATGAAAATGGTTTCCAATCTGATGTCCAAAGTTGCTGCCACAGTGGCCATCTCAAAAATCTTTTTATTGCTACTCTCCTGAACAAAAGTAATATTGCCATGGGGTTTTCACCAAAAGACTTTTATGATGTTTTGTTAGTCCTAAATGAAAATGGTCCTGATCTGATTCCAATATGGCCACCACAGTGGTCATCTTGAAAATATTGATATCACTACTCCTCCTGAGTTGATGGTTGTATCAAAATGGGGTTTTTACTAAACAGCTTCGTATGTGATGTCTAGTTGGTCCTAATGGTTGCCTTTCAGACATACAGTTTGCCTGACACAGTGGCCAACTTGAAAATCTTGTTATATACAGTTTGCCTGACACAGTGGCCAACTTGAAAATCTTGTTATATACAGTTTGCCTGACACAGTGGCCACCTTGAAAATCTTGTTATATACAGTTTGCCTGACACAGTGGCCACCTTGAAAATCTTGTTATAACTATTTCTCTTGAATGAATAGTTATATCAGAATGGGATTTTCAATGAAAGACTTCTCACGATGTCGAGTTGGTCGTAAAAGAAAATGGTGACAGTCCAACTTCTAATATGGTTGACATAATGCCCATTGTAAAAATCTTGTTATTATTTCTTCTCCTATATGGCTAGTCGTATCAACATTATGTTTTCACCATAAGACTTTGTGTGATGTCATGTTGGTGTTAAAAAGAAATAGTGCCAATCTGACATCAAATATGGCCATCATGGCAACCATTTTGATAATCTTATCATTAATCCTCCTTAGCAGAAAATCCTGTCAGCATGTGGGGTTTCCACCAGAAGACTTCTTATGATGCCATGTTGGTCCCAAAGAAAATGGTGCCAAACTGACATCCAGTATGTCCACTGCAGCAGCTAATTTGAAAATCTTGTTATTGATGTAGAATATCAAAGATGATTTCAACACTCAGCTGTTAAACGAAAGAAACCATCTTATCTCGAATTCCTGGAAATTCTTTTCAGCTTGTAGAGTGTCAGTTCTTTCAAGGGACTCCTACCTGTACAGCCGAGTTGTTTTTCTTGTGGATGACTTAAAGCTGATGACACATGTCTAAAGTTTAGCTTTTGACCATGAAAGGTTATTGGAAATAAAGAGAAAATAAAGCATTTATTTGAATTGTAGTAAAGTTTGTATTAGGAACAATAATAATGTTTTTGGGGTAGCAGCATAATATGAGATACAGATATCAGAGATTAGCCATTCTACAAAAAGATACACACAATTCAGGTCTTAAGAAGTGACATGGTAATAGTTTTTACCTGCAGTCTGATTATTTGATAGCAGCAATAACTTGTTGCTTTTTAGTAGCTTTTACTTTCTTGTGTTGAAAAACCTTGTCCATTTAATGTGAATACATTTTCCCACTGAGTGGAGAATTGTCAGTAATGGTCCACTCATGCACCTTGCTGGCCCATGCACAGAACAGTCATCTTTTTTCAAGGACACCATGTGAATGGTTGTCATTCATAAATGACCAAAGAAAAATTGCTTGTTTAAACCCACATTGTGGTTTTCTCTTCAACAATATTCTGGCTAATGTTATAATTGATCATGTCATCTGTTTATATACTGTAAACCCCTGCCCCATTATAGTAACTGGTTCTGGAAAGGATTTTCTAAGGTTACTATGTTGTATCACATCTTTAGGGGCTATTGTACACTCCTCGTATTTTCAATATATAATTGGTTATTGGTAAGTCTTGTCTGTCAATTAATAATGCAACATAGGCCCTACCTCAGTTTAATATGAATTTATATTCCTTTTTATAAATAACTGTTTCAAAATCAATTTAGTCTTTTTTCCATTTCATCACTGTATATTAATAACAGTTCAAATAACTCACATTACATGATAATTGTATGTCTTTATTGATCCTAGGAAACCATAAATACAGGGTTTTAACCCACCAGTTGAAATAGATTCATTATTTGCTTGGAGAAAGCAGATTTTCTTTTTATTTTATGCTCAAATTTATGGGCAAACAGTATGTATAAACAGACTCCAGTAGCAGACCTCTTAGTGTATCCCATGTGAAAATGTTTGTGGTTTACCATTTAGGAAAAAAAATATGTGTGTTCCAGTTGGCCGACCATCCCTGTTTTTTGTTGCTGACCTTAGCACTTTTCTCCCCCAGGGTAAAAAAAAATTAATTCAATTTTTTTTTAAAATTACTGAAACTGATTTGTGCATCTAATTGAGCCAGTTTTGCCCAGTACTTGAAGTGCTTCATACACTATATGCACTAATCATTATAATGTATATGTAACATTTTAAAAATAAAAACTACCCACCTAATTTTAAAACTGGTGCAATAGAAAACACGTATTTTCTTTTTTCTCTTATGCTCCAGTGTAATTTGTGTTTATTTCCATGGAAAATTTTTGTATCAGTGTAATTCTCATTCCTGTTTCAAGGCAAAATAGCATATATAATACAAAAAAGAAGAAAAAGCATATATATGTGCATTGGTGGATCTGAACTTGTGTTTCTGCATGTGAGGTTGCCATATTTTGCACTAGACCAAAGAAGCAACTTAGCTCAGATTTCTTGATCCTGTTAACAGTTGTCATTGTTGTTTGATAGGGCAGTGAAAAATATTTCTGATATTTTACTTCTATGAATATTCAAAATTTTTTCTCATGGAAAATCCTGTGATTCTTGGCCTAGCATAAAATAAAATCAGTTTTTATAACCGATGAAGTAAAATAAACTAATTAAATAGCAGTGATATAGCATGATATGACAAAACTTTGGTCATTTTAATGGGATTGCTAACCGTATCCACTGTCTAGAAGGGGTGTACTTAGAGTGTTTATAGTGAGGAACAGCTGAACATTAAGCATCTCCACATTATACAAGGGTTTGTGGTATGCAGAGTCCTTATAGTGAGGTTCTGCCAAACATTAGCAATGTCCACATTATATGAGTGGCTGTGGTATACAGAGTCATTATAGAGAAGTACTGCTGAACATTGACCATGGCCACATTATACAATGGGCTGTGGTATACAGAGTCTTTATAGAGAAATGTTAACCATGTCCACATTATATAAGGGGTTGTTGTATACAGAGTGTACTGGTAATTTAAGGAAGACAACGTGATCCACATTTATAGATGTGATCTGAAAGTGATGCAAGGCTTGCACAATTTTGACAGTTTTGGCCTTGGCTAAAGCAAAGGTTTGTATGTAACACAGTGACATATTTTCTAAATAGTATGCCACACTGCCCTACTTTTCAGATGAAATAGTGCAGAATAATTTATTAGCTGCATAAAATGCATCATATTCCGGTGGTTCAGATTTTGACTTATTTTGCAGTTTCCTGAAGACTGGGGTGATGCTTACTTTTCCAGGTGATGAGTTGAATTGATGGGACTAGATTTCTAAATTTGTATGATGGCCATCTCATTATCACAGTGGAATTCTTCTATATATACATTAGGCCAATAAATCAGCCCCTCACCCGTGATGATATTGATTTTTGATTTAGAGGCTGATACCACTTATTCATTAAAATCTGCAAAAATCTGCAGAAAATTTTGGCTGCACAAAACAGTTTACATTTCATACACTTAACAATATTTCTAGCAGCTGTGGAGCTACCATTGTAACTCTAGTATTTCATCAGTTTTTATGAGTGTACCTACACTTTTACTTGGCTCATCAGAAAAAAATCTGAAGAGGTTGCTTTTAACTATAAACTTGAGTAACACCTGTAAGCTGACTGTGCAACAGAACAGAAAGTTTTGATGATAACTAAAAATGTTAGCTGTTTACATTGAAATTGATCAAAAATGAAGGACCAAAGAACATACATAGCTTATGTATATATAAATTGTGTATTGGAAGGGACCAGATATTGAAGTGCATTCCATATTGCATGGCCAGTGTAGTTAGCTTGAGTTGTAGACCAAATTTCATTTATCCACCTGTCAGGTATTAGATATATAATATTAGTAAGGATATCAATACCAGTCCCAGTACCAAATCATCCAGGTTTTTTCCACTGACACTACATAGTGTAGAAACCAACCATTCATCCTAATTGAAATGAAATACACAGCTGAGAATAATAGCAGTAGTATGTGATAGCTCATAAGCAATTGCAGGCCTATTGTGTTTTCTCACAGTAGGTTTGTATTAGTGTTAAGAATCAGATGAAATTTAAAGAGCAGTAACTTGTTTATATACATACCATAAGTGATGGCCAATTAATCATTTGCTATTTTCTATATTTTTTCATGGACAATGTAATTAATATAAAATCCTTATATATAGGGTGAAACTCGTTAAGTGCTAGAAGTGTGAAAGCCTATATTTAGTGCCTCCTGAGGGATTAAAGTGTAACATGGATAATAAATAGACTCAAGTTGATATAATTTGTCTGATGTTAAAATAATGCATTTGTTTAGTATTAGGAGGATCCAAAGCACCTAGTGTTATGGTGTTAATGAAGGGTTATCCATACCAAGGAACCTAGTGTTATGGTGTTAATGAAGGGTTATCCATACCAAGGCACCTAGTGTTATGGTGTTAATGAAGGGTTATCCATACCAAGGCACCTAGTGTTATGGTGTTAATGAAGGGTTATCCATACCAAGGCACCTAGTGTTATGGTGTTAATGAAGGGTTATCCATACCAAGGCACCTAGTGTTATGGTGTTAATGAAGGGTTATCCATACCAAGGCACCTAGTGCAATGGTCTTAATGAGGGGATATCTATACGAAGGCATCTAGTGTTATGGTCTTAATGAGGGGATATCTATACGAAGGCACCTAGTGACATGGTCTTAATGAGGGGATATCTATATGAAGGCATCTAGTATTATGGTCTTAATGAGGGGATATCCATACAAAGGCACCTAGTGCAATGGTCTTAATGAGGGGATATCTATACGAAGGCACCTAGTGACATGGTTTTAATGAGGGGATATCTATACAAAGGCACCTAGTGATATGGTCTTAATGAGGGGATATATATACAAAGGCATCTAGTGATATGGTCTTAATGAGGGGATATCTATACAAAGGCATCTAGTGTTATGGTCTTAACGAGGGGATATCTATACAAAGGCACCTAGTGACATGGTCTTAATGAGGGGATATCTATATGAAGGCACCTAGTGCTATGGTCTTAATGATGGGATATCCATTCGAAGGTATTTAGTGCTATGGTCTTAATGAGGGGATATCCATAGCAAGGCACCTAGTGATATGGTCTTAATGAGGGGATATCTATATGAAGGCACCTAGTGACATGGTCTTAATGAGGGGATATCAATACAAAGGCACCTAGTGCTATGGTCTTAATGATGGATTATCCATACGAAGGCACCTAGCGACATGGTCCTAATTAGGGGATATCCATACCAAGGCATCTGTTGCTATGGTCTTAATGAGTGGATATCCATCCCACAGTGAGATTTGAAAGACATGAAAGGTCACTTTGTGAAAGTGTTAACAGGTTATCAGTATTGGTGGTCAGCATACATAAGCCATCCTATAGTGTGTACCTAGTGACTGCAAACCATTTGGTAAACTTGAAGCAGCATTGTATCAGTTAAGTAATTTTATTTTCAAATATTTAAGTTGTACACATGGTTATGCAATACAATTTTTAGTTCTTAAGTGTAGGACTGCTAAGTGCATTCATATTATATTTTTAAGTTTTATTAAAGCCTTGAAGTTTTGTGGCATATAAACTAAATAGTGTAAATTATACACTAACATTTTGGAAAGTTAAACTCTTAGGGCTTACACTTTTTAGTTAAAAATTTTGGTCATTTTCAGTTTTCCAAGGTTGCACATTGGAGAATGAGTGATTCATTCTAGTAATGCAGAGTATTCGAGTGATTGATGTTTGAGTTAAACAACTTGTGCTTTACACTGAATGTAATGTAGCAAGTCCATTTCCATTTTGATCTACCAGTATGCAAACAGAATTCCATGGTCTGTCCTTCCATTTCCAATCAATTTGAAAACAAACAAACTGTGAATCATTGTATTTATTGTACATACTGGGAAGCTGGTATGGAGGAGAATGCTGATTTATTTATGACAAATAAGTCCAAATGTACCTAGTGATCCTATGGCAGCTTGCAGACTCTAATATATTCTAGTATGTGAACATTTCTATACAGAAAATGATTTCAATGATGATAAATATTTGCACTACATTGAAATCTGTCAAAAATCAAATTACATCATCTTTTTTTATTCCCCTTCCACATTGAAAATCTTGCAGAAATCTTAAATCTGATGTTCTTGTACAATCTGGGGAAAGTATCCTGTACTGTTAGCCACCTAGTCATGTTGGTATAAAAGGTAAAGAAGGGATAGATAAAACAGTCAAAGTTGCCCTGCAGTCACCTGTTTCCAAACTAAAGATTCCATATACAGACTTAACATAATGTATAAATCGGCGTGTTCATCATACATGTCAACATATGTGGAATGAAAACTCCTCAGATAAACTTAAGAATATTAAACATACTACTGGAGAAGGACTTCTCATGTATGGAACATATCTGAAACACAAGGTGATATTGTAATTAATTTGACATTTGTGCAAGGTTTAACTCACTTTAAATATTTGTGCAATTCAGTTTTTACATTTTTGAACTTAACCTTTTATTGGCACTACATAACCACTTTTTTGCTGAGGTGCTATAAACACTACTATGTCCATCCAAGCATCTATCCTTCCGTGCATGTGTGCACACACACACACACACACACACACACACACACACACACACACACACACACACACACACACACACACACACACACACACACACACAGAGTGAAGAAGTTTACCATGTGATATTATCACTATGGTTGTGGTAATTTACCATGTGATATTATCACTATGGTTGTGGTAATCAAAAGATGAGTCACAGTGGTCACCCTTGTCAAAGTTTTCAGAAGAATACGATATATGCTTTCTTATAAGACGAGTCCAACTGCAAACTGCACAGACCCAGATCTGCCATCACATAATGTGCTGGCTGATCTGGATCTGTGTTGTTTATTAGGAGTAATCAGTAGAATGAACAACACAGACCCTGATCTACAGGCACATTATGCTATGGCAGATCAGAATCTTTGTATATATGTATACACTTGCATAATACATATGTGAGCCAGACGTTGCATAAAATGAAGCAAATACAACACTCACAGATCGTCAGGTTTATTATCCATCAGGAAAGCAAATACAACACTCACATCAGGTTTATTATCCATCAGGAAATCAGGAAAGCAAATACAACACTCACAGATCGTCAGGTTTATTATCCATCAGGAAAGCAAATACAACACTCACTGTTCATCAGGTTTATTATCCGAAAGGAAAGCATACAAGATTAAAGAAACACCTACAACTAAACAGAATGAATATTTAAATATACAATACTGAAACAGAACAGAACAAATATGATACACAGTGATACACAACCTGCATGCCGGTATTTCAGTATATCAACACGATAATATATAAATGATAACCTACCAGACATGAAGACCCTAAATTTTCAAATGTTAGAATTCTCTTGAGTTGCGATTGCCACCTTATAGGCCTATACAAAATGAGTAAGATGTTGTTCATCCAGAGCCAATAGGATGGATGCCTAGGACTTTTATTAGGTACCAGGTACTTGATGTTATTGTACCCTTCATGCGCTTTTATTAGGTACCAGGTACTTGACATTATCGTCCCCTTCATGTGCTTCATGCACTCTTCGATCATTCACTCACTCACTTGCATGCTCACTCATGACAAACATGCACCAAGGTCACATATATCTGTGGATATAAATTAGGCTTGAAATCAGTGTGCATAGAGAATCCTTGTGATAACAGGTCCAATGGTTAAGATGACAAGGTGAATTTGTGGTTAATTATTTTTCTTGAATAAATTGTTGAGAGCATTATGAAGGGGACATATCTTCTATTTCCAGACATGGAATACTATCAGTATTCGCACACATTAGTATAACAGGAATAGATTGCTTTGATCACATGTTACAATGGTTACAACACTATTGTTGTTGGCAGAACAATCAAGGAAAATAAATTTAACAACACTTCACCCCTGCTGCAGATCTTCTCATCACTGGTCACATAAGCAAGTCCAGTATGTACTGTGTATGATAAATTCATAACCCTGTTTACAAGAGTGAGGAATGAACTATAAGTATGTGTCAAGGTTGCACACATATTGCATTTCCACACAATACAACAAAACACCAACTTTAGCATTTGCACTGTTATTGATAAGGTTTTGTTTGTACAACAAAAATAAAGATTTATTTTTCTAAGTTCACAGCAAGAGAAAATATGAATGGGTGAGACTGACCTATGCACAGAACTAATGAAGATGTTTTAATGATACTATAGCTTTGTGTATTCAGTCATGCCCCCATCTCAAGGTCATTATCATAACAAAATGTAAAGCAGTGGTCAGTTTTCTTATCCAGGCAGTCTCTTTTTAATCCTTAGATATTTCAGTTAAACTTTACTCAGGCCCATATCTTGTCAAATAACAGTCAAGTCCTTTGCTCAGAGGTCAAGGTGATAAGTAGAGAAAGGTCAAGAGACAGAAGCATATCATGTGCTGTTTAAAGTAATCTTGTCATTGATAAGAACAGTCATTGATAAGAAGCAATATCATTGATAAAGATCAAAGTCATTGATTAAGATTAGTGTCATTGATAAGGATCAGTGTCATTGATAAGGATCATTGATAAGGATTAGTGTCATTGATAAGGATCAGTGTCATTGATAAGGATCATTGATAAGGAGCAGTGTCATTGATAAGGATCAGAGTAATTGATAAGCAGCAGTGTCATTGATAAGGATCAGAGTTATTGATAAGGATCAGTGTCATTGATAAGTAGCAGTGTCATTGATAAGGATCAGTGTCATTGATAAGGGTCAGTGTCATTGATAAGGATCAGTGTCATTGATAAGGATCAGAGTCATTGATAAGTAGCATTGTCATTGATAAGGATCAGAGTCATTGATAAGTAGCATTGTCATTGATAAGGATCAGAGTCATTGATAATGATCAGAGTCATTGATAAGTAGCATTGTCATTGATAATGATCAGAGTCATTGATAAGTAGCATTGTCATTGATAATGATCAGAGTCATTGATAAGTAGCATTGTCATTGATAATGATCAGTCATTGATAAGTAGCATTGTCATTGATAAGGATCAGTGTCATTGATAAGGAGCATTGTCATTGATAAGGATCAGTGTCATTGATAAGGATCAGTGTCATTGATAAGGAGCAGAGTCATTGATAAGTAGCAGTGTCATTGATAAGGAGCAGTGTCATTAATAAGGAACAGTGACATTGATATGGATCAGTGTGATTGATAAGGAACAGTGTCATTGATAAGGAGCAGTGTCATTAATAAGGAACAGTGACATTGATATGGATCAGTGTGATTGATAAGGAACAGTGTCATTGATAAGGATCAGTGTCATTGATAAGGATAAATGTCATTGATAAGGAGCAGTGTTGATTGACTGGCAGCTCTGTTCATACATCATCTATGATATCCATTTTGTATAAGACTAACAAACAAGTGCAAATAACAGTAAAGTTTGTTTTATTTGAGCAAGAACCTTGAAATATGTTTAATACAAGTAGGAATCAACTTTTACAATGAATATTTGATTGACATCTATCAACAAACATGGTTTAATTATATGTTTGTACACAATTTAAAAATTATATTCATTCAGGCCAGTACCTGTTATTGCTAGTGTTTGAGTTGTATTGTGTATGGCTAGGTAGGGTACTCCTGGTTTTGTAGTAGGTAAATTTTGAGTGTAGAATTCAGATCTCAGTTAGCCATTACAGTGTGAATTAGATTGACCTAACCAATGTACTGGCTCAATGATTTGGTATACTTATTCATCTGCTGGAGGTTGTCTTTTGTACTAAACAGATGGCATGCAATGAATTGTCTTCTCTTGTGCATGACAGTTATGGAACTGTCAGTGAGTCGGAAATATGACTAAAAGATCACTGACAGTATACCTGAAAATGTGCACTGCCATTTAATGTGCAGGGACCCATTTCTCAGTTTGGAATTTTAAAATGCTGAAAGGAATTTAAAAATGTTGATCAACTAAAATTTTTGGATTTAACTTAAAATGGGCGGGAGGCAATCTGTGGTTAGCTGCACTAGGAAGCGAAAAAAGAAGAGGAACAAGGAGAAAGAGGTATTTATTCTATTCATTCTTTTTTTAATTATTGATGTAATTTAGATTTGTTTGCTAAAACTTTTAATTCAGATTGTTTTTTAAAATAGTGTACAAATTTAAAGATATAATCCTGTTTACTTACTCTTGTAAATTTAAAGAGTAAAGTATAATTAATAGACCCCTTTATATTATTTCATTTCTTTATTCAGTAACAGGACTATGCCAGTGGGTTTGTTCTTCAATGATTATACATATTTCAGTAAGCACATTATTAATTTTTAAATTGCATGATTGTCGCTACCTGATTAGAAATCTTGCTTGAGGTGATTAAGTACTTAAGTATTATCAAATACCCATTGTAAATCAAGGAATGTGACTTTGCTCATACATCCAGGTAGCAAGCATGTACAGTATTTCTGTTTACAGTCATTCTTTTATTCTAGATTTTATAAAGTAAAAATTTTCAATTAAACATATGGACATACTATTACACTGCATGTTAATTTTCCAGACAGTCTTAAGTACCTGAATGAAAAGATAGGCTATTGTACGGACTGATATTCCCTGTGTAAACACAATGCATTGATGTCAGAAGTTGACATGACGGTTCAATAAATTTGTACATGAAAATTATGCAGTTTTTAAAAAGTAAGGATTAGTATTGACAGTGACATAAGTAAAATTTATTGCACATTTTTAAACACTAAACATCAAAGCTTTATTTTGCAAATAATTGAGAAAATTGAATGTTCATTGGTACCAAACATTTATTTTGGATTTGTTGTTTTTTTATTTTATGTGATTTTTTAAAACTGTACACTGCATGTATTACACACGATAAAAGATTTTTCAAATTCTGATACCATGTTAGAATGGTGTATGGATACGAATTACTGTTTACATGCTAAGTAAAGCAGCTAATTAACTTTGATGAGCTTCAATTTAATATTGACATATTGCACAGATTCAATTTGAATTAATGCAGTTTTTATAGAACTCTCATTGGAAGCAAAAATCGGACAAAATTTAGATTTTGTATCAATAAGATAATCTTTTAAAAGGGATCAAGCTGTTAAAAGTAAATTGAATTTAATGGTGTTTAAATTTGTTTGTCTACCAATTCACATAGGGTTGAAAGAAATTAATTTAGAATTGGCTTTCTTGATGAGGTGAATTAAGGTCCAGATGTTGCCAACTAATGTGGAGTATACATAATGTTTGTAACAAGACTCATGCAAGACTGACTTTAAACCAAGCCCTTCATTAGCATTCGTGAACTTGTTTTAATTATGCTACAGGTTCTTGAGAAAACTTGTTAATTAAGATGTATGATCATGTTCTTATAGTTATTTGGAACATATGAAGGTTTCTTTACATACAGGCAAAAATCTTATTGATGCAGTTATTTGTAACATATAAAGGTTCTTTACATACAAGCAAAATCCTTAGTGATGCAGTTATTCGTAACATATGAAGACAGACAAAAACCTTTGTGATGCTGTCTCGTCTTATTGCCTTGTCTTGTTTTCATTCTTTCTTTTGGATTGGTATTTAATGGCAGAACAAATGCTATCTAATCATTTGTAAACAACTTTATTTTTGTTTAGTATGGTCACAAAAATATTGGTCAGTTTTAGCACCAACATGGTCACAAAAATATTGGTCAGTTTTAGCACCAACATGGTCACAAAAATATTGTTCAGTTTTAGCACCAACATGGTAGTATTAATTAAATCAGTCAGCATTTTTTCATTCTTTCGTCAACACAAATTTGCATAAATCTGCAAATGATCATATTTCAAGAGTACATGACATTGCACAAGTCTGCAAATGATCATATTTTAAGAGTACATAACATTGCACAAGTCTGCAAATGATCATATTTCAAGAATACATAACATTGCACAAGTCTGCAAATGATCATATTTCAAGAGTACATAACATTGCACAAGTCTGCAAATGATCATATTTCAAGAGTACATAACATTACACAAATCTGCAAATGATCATATTTCAGGAGTACATTGCACAAGTAACCGCTCCGGTGGCCTAGTGGTTAGAGCGTCCGCCTCAGATGCAGGAGGTCGTGGGTTCGATCCCCGGTCGAGTCATACCAAAGACTTACAAAAATGGTACTAACAGCTGCCTCGCTTGGCGCTCAGCATTAAGAGGTTAGTGTTAGGACTGGTCGGCCTGGTGTCAGGATAATGTGACTGGGTGGGACATCATGCTACATGTCTGCGGCATGATGCCCCCAGTGCTAGACATCACTATAAACTGCCACACTGCAGACATCGTAGCGATATGACTGAAAAATTGTTAAAGCTACGTTAAAAATCATAATCACACACACACACACACATACACACACATTACACAAGTCTGCAAATGATCACATTTCAAGAGTATATTACACAAATCTGCATCATGTTTCAAGAGTACATTACACAAGTCTGCAAATGATCATATTTAAAGAGTACATTACACAAATCGGCAAATGATCATATTTCAAGAGTACATTACACAAGTCTGCAAATAATCATATTTCAAGAGTACATTACACAAATCTGCAAATGATCTAGTTTAAGAGCACATACGGCATAAGTATAAGTCTCCAAATGATCATATTTCAAGAGTACATTGTGCAAGTTTGCAAATGATCGTATTTAAAGAGTACATTACACAAGTCTGCAAAAGATCCATTTCAAGAGTACATTTTACAAGTCTGCAAATGATCATATTTCAAGAGTACATTCCCATGGTTAACCTCTGACAAGAAGCCTCAAAATGTATCTGCTATCTACAGTAGAACTTTGATTATCCATCACCCTGTTAACTGTCAGTCTGTTAACCATTAGGGCATTGTGCATCAGAATATTAAAAACAGGTACATGTACATATGTAGATGTTATGATTTTTTGATGACCCGGTCTATTGTCTAATATTTTTAATGTACATATTCTGTTATCCATCTATTCTCATATGTGTCATGGTCTCGGTCCCACACCCTGACGGATAATCGAAGTTCTGCTGTATCATTAATATTAGAATTGACTTAACAGTAATTAAACTTCAGTCAGCTGGGTCAACAGAGTGGGTTATTCACCAATTTGTATTGTCATCCAACTCTGCTATTGAATACACTCTCAGTGTTGTAATTACTTACATTAAGTGTAGGTTATAAGTTGAACTTTGGTTAATGATACTTTATACATGTACCCATGATACTTTATTACTAACCACTTCATTGAAAAACTCTTTGGACATGGTGACCTATTTGGGACTAACTAACCACTTCATTGGAAGACACTTCGGACATGGTGACCTATTTGGGACTAACTAACCACTTGATTGGAAGACACTTTGGACATGGTGACCTATTTGGGACTAACTAACCACTTCATTGGAAGACACTTTGGACATGGTGACCTATTTGGGACTAACTAACCACTTCATTGGAAGACACTTTGGACATGGTGGCCTATTTGGAACTAACTAACCACTTCATTGGAAGACACTTTGGACATGGTGACCTTTTTGGGACTCATTGGAAGACACTTTGGACATTGAGAGCTATTTGGGACTAACTAACCACTTGATTGGAAGACACTTTGGACATGGTGATCTATTTGGGACTAACTAACTTCTTCATTGGAAGACACTTTGGACATGGTGACCTGTTTGGGACTAACTAACCACTTCACTAGAAAACACTTTGGACATGGTTACCAATTTGTGACTAATGTTGGCTTAGTCATTAGCATTCTGTCCTTGTAACCAGAACAGTGTTTGTTGGATCCTTCCATTGGATCAACCCAAGTTGGCTGTACTTTACTCCAGTTGCTTCTGTACAGTAAAACCATCATGCATTTATGTGCCACTGCTGTGGTAGCCTAAGTGTTTAGAGCATCCGCCTCAGATGCGGGAGGTCGCGGGTTTGAACCCCAGCTGAGTCATACCAAAGACTTATGAAAATGATACTAGCAGCTGCCATGCTTGGCACTTAGGTTGGTGTTGGGACTGGCCAGCCTGGTGTCAGGATAATGTGACTGGGTGGGACATGATGCATGATGCTAAATGCCTGCGGCATGATTCCCCAGTGCTAGACATCACTTTAAAGTGGCACATTGCAGCCATCATAGCGATATCGCTGAAAAATTGTTAAAGCTATGTTAAAAATCCTAATCACACAGACACACATTTATGTGCCATTAAAATGCCAAACAATCAAATAAACAAAATCTCTTTCATACATTGATCACCTGCCATATAGTTTACACCCAACTTGGAGAATATCTTAGACCCAAATCTGCCAGTGCATTTTGGGATGTCAGATTGACTGCTGCTTGCTATAGAATAGTTGTTTCACACATATAAATGCATTATGCTAATTTTTCTTAATATGTGGGCTTACCATATTGATCTGATGATAAACTGCTTTATAATAAGAAGATCTCATCATTTCAAACTTTTAGTAAATACAGGACTCACTTGCTATAAAGTCCTTCATTACAACATAGTTCCTGTTATAAGACCCTTCATTATAACACTGTTCTTGTTACAAGCCCCTTCATTATAACAATGTTCTTGATATAAGGCCTTTCATTTTAACAGTTCTTGTTATAAGGCCCTTCATTATAACAGTTCTTGTTATAAGTCCCTTTATTATAACACTGTTCTTGATATAAGGACCTTCATTATAACACTGTTCTTGATATAAGGCCTTTCATTGTAACACTGTTCATGTTATAAGGTCCTTCATTATAACACTGTTCTTGTTATAAGGCCCTTCATTATAACACAGTTCATGTTTCAAGGTAAATATGGTCATTGATTCCATCTCATCTAGTACTGTACTTGTAAAATTATTATGTATTTTTTACTTCATTATAAGGTGGTCATACTATTAGGTGGTATATTCTCTGTCACCCATGGACAATGTTACAATTAGTGAGTACTGTACTTGATTCTAAGGCCATTCTCACTGTAAGGCAGTATACTCTATGCTACCTATGAACAATGTTATAATGAGTACTATACTTGATTCTAAGGCCATTCTTACTGTAAGGCAGTATACTCTATGCTACCCATGAATAGTGTTATGAGTACTGTACTTGATTCTAAGGCCATTCTCACTGTAAGTCAGTATACTCTATGCTACCCATGAATAGTATTTATGAGTACTGTACTTCATTCTAAGGCCATTCTCACTGTAAGGCAGTATACTCTATGTCACCCATGGACAATATTCAGATGAGTGAGTACTGTACTTGATTCTAAGGCCATTATCACAATACAGTGGTAGCCATCATGGACAAGGTTATAATGAGTGAATACTGGACATAGTGAGAACATCTGCATCTGATAGTAAGTCCAGACATGGTCTTATCATGGAGAAAAGATTGCATGTTCCTTTAGTGGGTGTCTTATTTTAATGTGCATTGTACATGGATGAATAGAGCATGTTGATTTTCTTTGCAGAATTTGTGTTGCTTTGTGAGCTGATGGCAGACATACCAGCTGTAAAATATTTATTGAGGATCCGAGTTAATTGAAAATGATTTCCTCCAATGAGCTCTAACATATTTTGTCCCCTCAGTATGAGATAATTGCCAGTTTAAACGTTTCTAATAAAAATCTGTTGGGTTTATGTTGGAAGAAAAAATATTCTCTAAGATTTTGCCTATAGTTTAAACGATTCAGAAATAAACCATTCAGAAACTTTGTTAAATGCAAGTACAAACACAAGAGTTTGGGATTCTTTAAAATGCATTACCTTATTAGAGCTCTATCTCCAGAACATTAATAAAAATATAACTATATAACTTTATAATTCTCTATGCAGGTACTAGTGGTTACAAAATACAAACAAGAAACAGATATACACACACACACACACACACACACACACACACACATATGAAGCAGTTTAATTAATAGTATTTGTTTCCAGAACAAAAAGCAAATTATAATAGATATGATGCATATGGTTGTGATTTGTATGGACTGTTTAAATCTTTTATTTTTGCTGACTAAAATATTACATGTAGAGTGCATAGGATAGCCAGATGATACATTTTATATAGTGAGAACAAATGGGAGTATGTATAAAATTTGATATGACAGATCAGAATATTCTGGGCAGTCTAAAAGAAAGTATTTTTCCATCCATATCACAATACATGAACAATACTTATTATGAAATGCATGATTCAAATATAAATCATAATTTAAACTTGTACACTTTATTCTTAGAAAGGCATACATGACCTGTGATATTCGATTGCTAGTGTAATGGTAGCAAGGAGTGATTGCTTTTTCTCAGTTCAGATTTGGCTTTGAAATTGTGTAATGAAGGCTTATTTCAAGTTTGAGTTTGTTTATTTTTGTTTATAGTATCAAGGCATTGATATTTTGAGTAGTATTAATATTAGTATTATTCCCATATCATGCTAAAAATAGAGTGTAATTAATTGATGCAATTACTGTGACTACATGATTTGTTGTCATTTCAACATTCATGTTTATTTCTTGAGCAGACTCTGTGTGTGTCATTAAAATTTCCTGTCTGTATATTTCTATGGATCATGTAATAACAATGTTGAGAACAAGACTGAAAAGAGTATTTTCATTTGATACATATCAGAATTCTATCTTGACATGTTTTCTGTATGGTTTGTTTGATTTAGTGTTTTATGGCACAGCAGCACAAATAGATCAGTTAGAGTAAAGTGCCTTGCTCAAGGACACACAACAGTGGTTGAATCAGGCTGATTCCTATAGTAGGGTTCAAACCCATGCCCTTTGAATTGTGAGTATATCATGATATCCACTGAGCCACCATGACTCCTGACTCTGTTAGTCACCTCTTGAGACATGCAGGAGACTGCATCAAGACTGTTCTACATACCTGAGTTCACTGCAGGTAATTTAATTATTGAATATTTAACATCCCCATGTTCATTATTTCATTAGTGAATATCGTACATTCCATGTTCATAGGGGGTTATTTCATTGTTGAGTATTCTATATTTCCATGTTCATAGGGGGTTATTTCATTGTTGAGTATTCTATATTGCCATGTTCATAGGGGGTTATTTCATTGTTGAGTATTCTGTATTGCCATGTTCATATGGGGTTATTTCATTGTTGAGTATTCTATATTCCCATGTTCATAGGGGGTTATTTCATTGTTGAGTATTCTATATTCCCATGTTCATAGGGGGTTATTTCATTGTTGAGTATTCTATATTCCCATGTTCATAGGGGCTTATTTCATTGTTGAGTATTCTATATTCCCAAGATAACACAGGGTTATTTCATTGTTGAGTATTCTATATTCCCAAGATAACACAGGGTTATTTCATTGTTGAGTATTCTATATTCCCAAGATAACACAGGGTTATTTCATTGTTGAGTATTCTATATTTCCATGTTCATAGGGGGTTATTTCATTGTTGAGTATTCTATATTCCCATGTTCATAGGGGGTTATTTCATTGTTGAGTATTCTATATTCCCATGTTCATAGGGGGTTATTTCATTGTTGAGTATTCTATATTTCCATGTTCATAGGGGCTTATTTCATTGTTGAGTATTCTATATTCCCAAGATAACACAGGGTTATTTCATTGTTGAGTATTCTATATTCCCAAGCTCACAGAGGGTGATTTCACTGAGTATTCTACATCCCTGAAGTCACTGGAGGTTATTTCATTACTGAGCATTCTATATCCCCAAGATCACACAGGGTTATTTTATTGTTGAGTATTCTACATTCACAAGTTCACAGGGGGTTATTTCATTATTCAGTTTTATATGTTCCTAAAACAGTAACTATAAAGACAAGATTTATTATCTGTACTAGTATATGAAATTACACTTCGGGCACATGAATTTGACACTCTCATTCGCAAGTACGGCTTACTCGTATTCTGTAAAATTAGTTTTAGTTGGTATTTAAATCCCTAACTAATCTAAATATACATCAAACCAACAATGAAATTTACTTTCTCTTTTATTATCCAACAATAGTTCTGAAATTGAACTTTGATCAATGTATAATCTGTCCTGACAATAGAGTACTAGAATTGTACAGTGATATGTGAGCAGAAATAAAATACCACCCATTTGAGAGAAATTTGACTATTTGAAATTCTCACTGAAAGTGTATTCCACTTGTCACAGTTGGTCTGCTTTACATATATTGTGTTTGCCCACTGTTTAATGAAAAACACAAAATCAATGAAAACAGTTGATAGCAAGAGGTGTTATGTTTCCACCATTGTTAAAGAAAATTAAGCAGTGTGTGCTGATTATGAAATAGTCCTTTCTAAATTGAACTGTGAATTTATTATTTTTTTGTATGTCATAGTAGATGAAGCAGAAAAAAACCTGCAATAAAGATGTGAGGCTATTCTTTTGAAGGAAATTTCCTCACATAACTGATTGCAGTGTGGAGTATATTCCATCCTTCATAAATTAATTGCTTTGTTTTGAACCTTTTCTGCAAATATTATGCAAAAACTTAGAGTATGTGAAGACATCACATAACTGATTGCAGTGTGGAGTATGTTCCATCCTTCATAAATTAATTGCTTTGTTTTGAACCTTTTCTGCAAATATTATGCAAAAACTTAGAGTATGTGAAGACATGATACTGATATTTATTGATTTATTGATTTATTTTTCTCAGTTTATAAAGGTACTATTTACACATTGATAAATGTTTTCTCTAGAGAAAATTAGATTGTGTTGTTTGGGATGGTTGAATTTGTCAGTTAATTATCCCCATGTTAAAGTACTCGTTTAGCTTGTTGTGAAATCGTTTTAAAATATTTGTAAATTAAATGTAGGGTACAAAAGATTACATGGAACACATTTATTGGTATGCCAAAACCATTAAAGAAAAAAATAATATAAAAATCACTAACTCTCTTGTAAGGGAAGTGGTTGATGGAGGAGGGGGGGGGACAAAAGTTTTTATTTTTATTTTAATTCATTAAGTACATTTTATTGTCACTTGCTGTCAGTGCATTTGTCCAGTAACCTAAATTTCATATAAACAAATTGAGGGAGGGTATTTTGTAAGTTATGGTCAGTATGAACACATTTTTTTTTACCTTTAAATAAAATAAAGATGAAACAAAAAGATGAGTAAATAAAGTAAAATTCTCTGAACATGACTGCCCTCCATTTTCCTTTCTATGTGCAACACTTTTACTGATCCAACACTTGTGGTATGAACATAGCTAAATGAAAGGCAGTTCAATCAGTGTGACCATACTTTAGCCTTTCATAATATTGGGTAATGGCATTCAAAGCAAAAGTGGCCATCACACAGCTGAGCAATAGGTAAATAAAAAAGGGGGCTGTCATGAAGCTACAACAGATGGACTCATTTTAAGAGAGGATGTAATTTTCCTATCCATGACTCACATTTTTATTAAGGCTTAATTATAAACCTGATCTGACAGTTTACTTTCCAAAAGCTAAGTGACCCAATTTGTGAGGAGGTACATTGTACAAGAATCCTTGAAGTTAAATAATTTGAAAGAAAATCAAGTTTCAGTATTAAAAGATTGTCATTTTTAATGATAGTAGAATGGTGTATAATCTCTATTTTTTATTTGCTGTGTGTGTGCGTGTGTGTGTGTGTGTGTGTGTGTGTGTGTGTGTGTGTGTGTGTGTGTGTGTGTGTGTGTGTGTGTGTGTGTCACATGTTTGTTTTTCTTGGATAAAAAAATGCACAAGCTTTAGTGCCATTGCAGATTTTGTTTGCATGCAGATTGCGACTCATGACTGGTTAAAATTTTATGGTTCTTGTTTGTTTATTTGTTTCTATGTTAATTTCTTTTTTTTGTTCATTGTTTGTTTGCTTTTCTTTCTCATTTTCTTCAAATAAATATGATGACTACCAGTATTTTAAATATTAAGTAAAGCCACAAAAGACAAGAGTTTACATAAATTATTGAATACAGTATTCTGCATTTTATTAACAGGTAAGTTTTCATCAAACCAACCTACTTCCTCCACTCCCTTCTCAGAACTGTATACATTGTAGTTTTTCTGGGACTGATAAATCCTTGTATCAACCAAAATCAAAAGTCAGTAACTATTTTGTTTTAGTAGTTAGGGATATCAGTCAAAAGTTAAAAATAGGCATTTTAATTTGTTCAGTGAAGTACTGACTTGAATTTTAAAAATCTATGCATAGATAAGAAGAAAAGAAATAATAAAAAGAATTTGGCCCTTTTATCTGATAGTTTGGGTTCCAAATTTTATTATAACAACAGTATAGGCATAAAAAGTGGCAAACAGACAGACAGACAAACAAATGGATTGTAGACCCAAAATACATCATACCACTGGTTAATAAAGTGTGATGCATGCTTGAGAAGCATTGAATTTGCTGAATAAAGAAGACGGCAAATAGATGTCAAGTGAACCTTTGGAATTATAGCATTCTGACACAATGTGAGACTGGCATTGGAATTATAGCATCCTGACACAATATCAGACTGATTTAGCATTTTAACAAGACAGCTTCTTGCATTTTAATGCATAATAAAATAGCAGAAAGGAAATCCTGGTTAAGGGGTTACATTTATTTGTCTTTTACATGGCTCTTCCAAGCAAAAGACAAAAAGAATTGTAAATCAGTACTTGGGATTTCCTGTCTCTGTGCCAATCCATACATTAATTATTTTCACTCCCTTTTATCTGTCAGAGAGGATAGAGGATACAATATTTCAATTTTATCTCATCATCTCATTGGCTTCTTTTACTTGCCTAGCATTATGCTGTAATTAAAGTGCATCATGAGACAACCAACCCAAGACAATCAGCCCAGGACAACCAGACTGTGACAACCAGCCCAAGACAACCAGACTGTGACAACCAGCCCAAGACAACCAGACTGTGACAATCAGCCCAGGACAACCAGATTGTGACAACCAGCCCAAGACAACCAGACTGTGACAATCAGCCCAAGACAACTAGACCAAGACAATCAGCCCAAGACAACCAGACCAAGACAATCAGCCCTAGACAACCAGACCAAGACGCTTAGCCCAATATAACCAGACTGAGAAAATCAGCCCAAGACAACCAGACTGAGATAATCAGCCAGAGACAATTAGACTGAGACAATCAGCCCAAAACAACCAGAGACAACCAGACTGTGACAAAAAGCCCAAGACCAAGACAATCAGCCCAAGACAACCAGACCAAGAAAATTAGCCCAAGACAACCAGTTTGAGACAAACAGCCTAAGGCAACCAGACTAAAGACAATCAGCCCAAGACATACAGGCTGAGACAATCAACTCAAAACAAACAGACCAAGACAATTGGCCCAAGACTGCCAGACTGAGACAATCAGCCCAAGACAACCAGACTGCGGCAATCAGCCCAAGACAATAAGACTGAGACAAAAAGTTATAGTTGCAAATTCATGAGATTTCTTTGTCACATGGGTGAAATATAATAATAATAATATAGGTTAATATCTCATCCAGTTAATAATGAACTTTATTTCTAAAGTAAAATATCTATCAGTGACCTCTATTTCACAACACATAATATCATGCCATTTTAGAAAAGTCTAACATTACCTGTCACCTCACTTTTTTCCATTTAAAATAGTACATCTTTCAGTTTAAAAAAGCAGAAAGATGGCAATTTTTTCCAATATCAACCACTCTGTTTCAAATTTGGATCCATGCAGAAAAAAATTATTTAATATAATGTTTTGCTGGAAAAATTAAGTTACTCTGATCTGTTGGTACATTATGCAGTAATAGATCAGGGTCTTTGCTGTTTGCGGAATTATGTGGTACCAGTCTTCAGTATTCAAAAAGTAATTACCAGTCTAACCAAACATTGTCTCTATACAATGAAGTACTCAAATATAATACACTGGGATTCTGGAAAGCAAATATCATTTTGTGTATCCTTTATTTTATTTGAAATGTTTCAGTATTGACAAATAATTTTCATTCTCCATAATGTGAATCATCACATTTACAATTCTATCATTTGAAAGAATAAAATTGAGATCAATCACATGTACATAAGTGTACATGTCATATGTTTTTTGTTGATGTATATTAATATTTTTGTGAAAATGGGCAACATAGAAGTGGTGCCAGGATGTGACAGGTATGATTTTTCAACACAATGTGTCACAAACTTGCTGCATAGAGTCACAAATATTAGTGACACCTACAGCTGTACGTTGCATATGTTGAATTATAGGTTAAATACATTGTTATTATTATAGCAAGCAATAATTCTAGAACCAGACTGGTGTACTACCGGTATTAGTCCTTTTTCCTTTTCCCCCTTCTCATTATTCAGACTGGCTTTAATTATGCAAGTAGCAGTTAATAACAGAGGAGAGAATTGTCATTAGGGGAAAGTAATGAAATTGTTCATTTATTGCTGCCTGCAGGCAAAGAAATCTACTTTTAGGAGAGATACATCTGACAAAATTTGATTGTGAACTGGTTTTGGAGCTTATCCAATAAACATTAGTGATAACAATTAAAGGTTAATTGGCAGTCATGTCAGTTAAGATAACTGTCATATAATCATTCACACAGGTTAGAATTGTGGTACTATATTGTGAGTAGATGCATTGCAAATGTTGATTTTTGACCATGATATTTACAATTTCATTAACTTTTTAATTGCACACATGAGTCCAAGTTTTAATCAAGTAATACATTTTACTGCTTGATGAAAAACTAGCTCATCAAGTAAAACACTTTTCATTAACAAAAAAAAGTTATTAAAAACTAAACCAACTGACACAATAACCAAATTACTTCTAATAAATATTACTTTGATCAAAACAAAATACAGCATGAAATCATTTGCATGGTAATTGACAATCGACAAAATAGTTACTGTGCTTACATACTGTTAAACTCTTTACACAGATGTACATACACATACATGTACATACACATACATGTACATACACATACATGTACATACACATACATGTACATATACATACATGTACATACACATACATGTACATTACATCATAGTTTACTTTTTGTTTATCATAGACTGAAGTTGCAAAAGAATTTTTAATTTAGTATTAAGAGTTCCCATATGAATAAAAAAATCTAGCACCAGCAGCAATACTCTTGATATTAAAGGATGGAGTCATCAGCATTCTATGTAATGGAAGGTAAAATATAGAAAATAAACATATACACTTATTTTAGTTAGTGATGGTCATAAAAATGTTCTTTATTTATATGCAGTTAATGTTAATGACTTAGTCTCACACAAAATTATTCAGTGTTCTGACATGCTTATCAGCCAACTGGAACAGCATATTGTACATCAATATAATTTTTAGACAGAAACAGCTAATGCATTATAGTACATAAAAAGTCATGTTGATTGCCTAATTAAGAATGAAGTTAAGATCAGAAGAGAATTGTTTAGGTCTTAAAGACTGTTTGTCCCACAATGCATATACATGTGTGCACTTTATTTTGCAACAAAATATCAAAAAGCCAGTGTGTATCTAATTTCAGTAATTAATAATAATAATACTTTATTTTTGGAGGGTACAACTCATTTAGCTAAATTGTTAGCTAATTTCACATGAGTCGTGCAACATTCTATATATATGTACACAATATTTATAAAAGAAAGGGACAATGAACATATTAATTACGGTTTAATACCATTTAAATATATCACTTAAAATATGCAATGTATGTACATGAACATCATTGCAACATGTCTGTGACTGACTTCAGCATAAACAAGAGCAAAGCAGAAACTGTTAGAATATTTGGTGAGAGATATTATATGTTGAAATAAAAACATCCTGATTTGAACATGGCAAGATTGTCAGTCTCCACTAGTTCAAGTGGTACCTGATTACATCCTGTAGATCCTGTATATGTTAAGGCATTAGTTCTTGGTCTTGGTTGTTTTGAAACACAGGTTTGATGCTGATTTTAAAGAGCATACAGTGGAAATATTGCTGGCTTTGACCAGCATATCATTCAGGTAAAAAGGTATTAAATTATGAAGGGCTTTATGGACAAAAATACACATATGATGTGAAACTATTCTGTCAAAAGGGATAAATCTAGTTGCATGCTTTTGAAGATTATATAATTAAAATTAATTTGATTTTTATCCAAATCTTACATTACCAACTGTGCAATTTTAGCTTCGTTTTTACCTTTTCATTTTCTACATGCCTTTGTGCAACACTATTTGGACTGGAATATGCTGATATAATGCTATCCATCCATAAATATATACATATGGGCATGCATACATGTATGCATCCATCCACCTGTACATACATACATACACACATACATACATACATACATACATACACACACACACACACATACATACATACATACATACATACATACACACATACATACATACATACATACATAATACATACATACATACATACATACATACATACATACATACATACATACATACATACATACATACATACATACATACATACATACATACATACATACATACATACATACATACATACATACATAATACATACATACATACATAATACATACATACAGGACATATAGGATGACCCCTACTCTGCAATATATGCAGTACTTCTGTGTCTTTGTGTTACTATGCAAATGACCAATTTTATTCTTATATGTTTAACCCTAATGTATATAAATGTTTATTTACCTAATATATATATATATATATAATGTATATATATATATATATATATATATATATATATATATATATATATATATATATATATATATATATATATATATATATATATATATATACATACACCACTCCCTCAATAACTCGTGCCCTGATAACTCGCGAACCCGCTTATAACGCGAGGTCAGGCGTGGATCCCATTTTTTAAAGCCAGAAATTACCCCAAAAATAGATCCCTATTTTATGAACTTTATGGAAATCATGATCAAAATTAGCTACAAAACTTTGATATATCGCTTGTTTTATGGTCGAAAACGGTAGATAGGACCTGGAAATTTTAATCAACATTATCAAATACCAAATTTAAAAATAAGTCATACAGTTTTTTTATATTTTCTTTCCCAGTGATATTCCTAGCACACCGCAATTAACGATATGTAAGGAAATTTCGATCAATGAAAATGTCACTTACGCCAAGTGGAGGCAGTACTTTAATAAATAAATACAAATTAAATAATTTTTTTATCAATTGAAATTTGTGTTCTAGTTCCGTCTTCCAGTTTCTTTTAAGTGTTATCATCATAAATGCAATGTGTCCTCTTGTAATTAAACATAAAATGTGTCAATCTACCGTAACAGCTATGTCCGCGAGCATTTCTCTGAGAACCTATTTAGGTGCTGACCGTGTTTTGATAACTGACTTGCAGAATTATTTGTTGCATTGTTGCACTGAATTAAAAGCTGGCCTCCTTTGTATTATCACATTAATTATGTCTTTTGAATCAAATAATGGAGGTGAAATAAAAGAAAAGTTAAAAGGCACGAAAATCCTACAAACTTAAAACCTAGCTGCCCCGGTTGTATGTCAGGTGAACTCACTTCAGTTGATCAATTGAACGCTGTTATAAATGTTATTGTGTATATAACATAAACTACCTTAAATTAACTGACTCATTGGTAACTGTGATCAAAGATAGCACGGCAACCAAACGAAAAGAATACTATACTTCGTAAAATAAAGAGCTTGGTTTCACAGATACGGACCATTGTGGGCAAGCAAGTTTCAGAGAATTCTTGAACTGGCACTTTGAGATATCCCCAAGAATGATAAAAAGTTTAATTATTACTTCCAGTGAAATCACGATATCAATACTGTACTAATTGAACAGCACAAAAATTGAGATTCGACGTAGACGATTGTCTCACAAAAATTTTGCTTGTTTTTTTAACAAAAGGAATCTGTTTGGTGGTGTATCAACAGTTAATCTAGTTCTCTGCTCTTTTGACTCCCAATATGGCAGGATATAATACCATACCACTCTGAGAACCAGACTCATCAAGAAAACAAAAAGCAGTGACGTAATACACACGTTTCCGTGTAAACGTAATGGTTGTTGAAACCAGTTGGAACGATCTTTCACATGTTGGACATTTTGAAAATAGAATAACGAACAACTTCATTAGAAAAAGTGCGTTATTAAAAATTATTATCGACGTGAATGTAAAATGAGGATTCAGTCATTCAACAGCAAAGTTCCCTAACCCCAACACACACACCCTCCGTTGTTTTCTCGATGTCCATGCGAT
The DNA here is from genome assembly GCA_016617855.1 of Megalonaias nervosa. Taxonomy (NCBI): domain Eukaryota; kingdom Metazoa; phylum Mollusca; class Bivalvia; order Unionida; family Unionidae; genus Megalonaias; species Megalonaias nervosa. The sequence continues at coordinate 30,110 of JAECUM010010685.1, forward strand.
TTTTTCAATTTTTGGAGGTCCCTTGGTAACTCGCACCCTCGCTTATAGCGTGGTCTATGTTTGCGGACCCCATTGTGTGCGAGTTATCAAGGGAGTGGTGTATATATATATGCATATAATGTATATAAATGTTTATTTAAAATTCCTTTTCAAATATGCTGTATCTAAAACCAATATTTTTATGTTATTTCTAGCTCTACTAATCATAAAACAGAAGTGCTTATGAGATGGCCTTTCATTCATTCTCCATCTGTCATCCATCATCCATTCATTCATTAGCAAAATTTTGTTATTATTATTTCTCCTAACTACTTGGACCATATCCATGAATCTTCAGACACACATGCATCCCATGGTCTGGTTGGTCCAAAATGATGCTGCTCAGATGTCCAATTTGGCTGTCACAGTATCCATCTTGAAACTATTGTTATTGCTACACCTCCAGAATGGATGGTCATACAAACATTGGGTTTTCACTAAAAGAACTTTTATTTTGTCTAGTTGAAAATGGTGTCAATCTGACTTCCACCATGGCGGCCTTAGCAGTCATAGTGAAAAATTTGTTATTGCTAGTCCTCCTACATGGATAGTCATATCAGCATGGGGTTTTCACTAAGATTCTTTAGGATGTTGAGGTGGTCTTAATTAAAAATGATGCCAGTCTGACATCCAATATTACCACATGGCAGTCATCTTGAAAATCTTGTTATCACAGCTCCACCTAAACAGAAAGTCATATGGATGTGGGGTTTTCGTCAGTCCACCTAAACAGAAAGTCATATGGATGTGGGGTTTTCATCAAAAGACTTATGATCTCCAGTTAGTCAATAGTCTTCATCTGACATCCAATATGACCAACACACAGCAGCCATCTTTATTTTTTTTTCACTATTCATCCTCAATCAATGGTCCTATCAAGATGTCAGGTTTTCACTAAAATATTTCTTATGATGTCTAGTTTGTCCTAAATGAAAATGTTACCAGTCTGACATCAAATATCACTACTATTCCAGAACAAAAAGTCATATTGGCATGGGGTTTTCACCAGAAGATTTCTTATGATGTATAATTAGTCATAAATGAGAATGGTGCCAGTCTGATGTGTAATGTCAGCCACAATGACCAGCTTGAAAATTTTGTCATTATTACATCTGAATGAATTCTAATATCAGCTTGGGGTTTTCACTGAAAGACTTATTACAAGGTTTTCTTGGTCCTAAATTAAAATGGTGTTGATCTGATGCCCAGTATGTGGATATCTTGAAATCTTGTTTTCGCTACTCATCTTAAGTGGAAAGTCATTTTGATTTGGGATTTTCTTCAGAGTTTTTATGTTGTCTAGTTGGTCCAAAAAACAAAAAAAAAACAACCGTAACAATGGTCCACGGTGGCGATCTTGAAAATATTGTTATCTCTGCTCCACCTAAGTGGGGTTTTGACCAAAGGACTTCTTACAATAGTTAGACTTAAGTGAAAATGGTGCCAATTGAGCCCACTTTAGTGGGAAGTGAGACATTGTTCTGGTAGTTATTCTCTGATGGCATAATTGGCTGCATCAGCAGTTTGTTTATATTTTCGCTCCAGTTTTTCCTTGGCATATATTTCCAAAACCCCTTGATAGAGCCTCATCATTCTGAGCTGATATGATTCATTGAAATGTACATGTCCTGGAAATTATGACTTTCAACAAGAAAATTAAAAGCACCCATTTTGCCATAAACTTTTCACTTGAAACTGTTATGCAGTAAATGGTTAAGCAGAAAATTACCATGCTGGTGTGCTTACAGTTCATCTTGCGCTGAAAGAGAGTGTTAAACCCAAACTAACAACAGCCATGTTGGTGTGCTTACAATTCATCTTGTGCTGAGAGGTAGCGTTAAACCCAAACTAACAACGGCCATGTTTGGTGTGGTTACAATTCATTTATGACCTATCTTGTGCTGAGAGATAGTATTAAACCCAAAACATCAACAGCCATGTCAGTGTGCTTACAATTCATTTATAGTATACTGATAAAAACAAATTTTTGTCAAATCAGCTCAGCTTTATTTCACCAAAAGGGTCCTTGGAACTTATGTCTTAAACCATCTATAAATAACTTATATGTCACTTATAAGTAAAATGTAAGTGAAGCATGGATTCTTTTGGTCTTGCTTATATTTTGCTTTTACTGGCATAGACTGAGATTTCACTTAAAAATTATAAGGAATTTATAGGTGACATATAGGTCCCCTATAGGTCAGAATAAGTGAAGGTAGTTCCAGTTTTCAAACTGTTCACAACAATTGTTGAATCTGAAGATAAATGTATGCTATCTTCTTGTAAGAAGACCAAAAATGTAAACCATTGCTCAAAGGAAATGTATTTTGATCCATTGGTAATCTGCTAAAAAAAAAATTATTAGTAATTTGCCAAAATCAAGTTTGCTAAGATGTCATGATGCTAAATTATTTTGATTTACAGTAAACACCATCATGATCAAATCTTCAAAGCATGGTATGATACAGCTCTCACCCCATTATAATGCAATTTCAGATTGAATTTGGTACCACTATAGACCTCTTGACCAAAATCATACCAATTTAGAAAAAGAAGACCCACTCAACCCAATTTCACCTCTAAACATGTTTTGGACTACATCTGTGAGACTTAATTGCTGACCACTACATGTTTGCCCCCCCCCCCCCCAATTCTGAGAGCACCTCAGAAAGAAGACAAGATAAAACTTAGTGTTATATCTTTATTTCATTTTCAAAAGACCATTATGTAACAAATTGTAGTTGTTCCCACTATATGATTGTTTGGTATGTTACATTGTTCTAAATAAATCTCGGTTCCATACAGAGTGTGGTTCTCACAATAACTCAGTTCTGTACATGATGTGGTCAGCAGTTATGGACTCGGACTACCACATTATAATAATGGAGAGCTGTAATACCGTATTTATGATTGTAAAATATGCATCTAAGCATAGACCAGTAACACTGTTCAATGGAAGTCAGAAGTAGACTAAACAACATAGACCCTAAGCTGTAGACATTATATCATTGCAGTTCTGTGTCTAACCAGATCAGGGTGTGCACAATTCAATTAAGTCAGAAGTAGGATAATCAACCAGACTAGATTAGTTGGGATTGTTTTTGCTGATCAGGGTCTGATCAAATCAGGGTGTATATTGCTCACTTGAAGTCTGAAATAGAATAAATGACATAGATCCTGATCTGTTGGGATTATGTTCTCCAAGATCTGGGTCATGACAGATCAGGGTACACTGTTCACTTAAAGTCAGAAGTAGGATAAACAACATAGACCCTGATCAGTTAGGAATATTTTATTGCAGATGTGGGTCATGCCAGTTAGGGTGCATAAAGTTCACTTGAAGTCAGATATAAGATAAACAACATAGACTCTGATCTGCAGGCATTATATTGTTGCAGATCTGGATCTTGCCAGATCAGGGTCTGTACTATTCACAAAAAGGCACAAGTTGAATGATGTTCACCCTGATCTGTAGAACTTATGTTATTGAGGATCTAAGTTTGGCTTAATCAGGGTGTAGACTGTACACCAGAAATCAGAAGTAGTATAAACAACATAGACTCTGATCTGTTAGGATTATATTATTCCAGATCTAGGTCTGGCTTGATTGGGGTGTATACAGTTCACTTCAAATCAGAAGTAGGATCAACCACACTGACCCTAATCTGTAGGTATTCTATTATTGCAGATCTGTGTCTAGCAAGATCAGGGTTTGTACTGAAGTCAGAAGTTGGATAAACAAAATAAACCATGATCTGAAGGCCTTAAGTCATTTCAGAACGGGGTCTGGTCTATCTATTGCATGCATGTGACACATGAGCACTGAAACAACACATCAGTTTAATGGTTTCACATGCATCTTTTGCACTAAATGGCCCCTAAAATACAGTCTGTTTATTTTCACTGAGAACTTTATTTCAGCATTTTGACCTGAAATTCTGTGATCCTGTTTAATTTCCGATAGTCGACACAAAAGCGATGATCACCATCTTTCTTCTGGATCAAAACAACCAGTGAACTATATGCGTATTTGACAGGTTCAGTGACCCCTAAGTTAAGCATAGTTCTAATTTCATCCTTTACAGTTTCTAACTTTGCATGAGGCAGTGGATAGGGTTTCAGCTTCACAGGGGTTTCATCCAGCAATTTCAAGACACTTGAGTAGTCGTGGAGTATCTCCTCCACCTCTTCACATTGTTCTGACGTTAATGTTGCGTCAAGGACAACATCGACATAGGTTTCATTCCTCGTCAAAGGACAGCTAGGAAGTACTTCCACCACTCTTCCATTGTCGTTGGGTTCTTCAGTCACAACTGTAGCAACCATGAATTCAGTGGATGTCTCCCTTTCACAATTGCGTTTAAGAAGGTTAACATGGTACAACTTCTCTTTATCTCCTACCTTGATATGGTAGATCTGTCCACCTTTCTTTTCCATTACGACGAACGGTCCCCTCCAGGATACTTGGAATTTGTTGTGTTCCAATGGTAACAACAACAGCACCTTGTCACCCACATCAAACTTCCTTTCCTTTGCCCTCTTGTCATAGTACTTGGCTTGACATCCCCATGCGTCACGGAGATTCTTCTGAGCCAAGTTGCAAACTTCCTCCAGCTTGTTAAGGAGATCAACAACATACTGATACGTCGTTCATACTTCCTTGGATGCTTTTTGATCTGTCCATAACTGTTTCAATACAGCCATGGGCCTTTCACTGTCCTCCCATAAACTAGTTCGAAAGGTGAAAATCCTAGACTAGCTTGGGGTACTTCGCGGTACGTGAAAAGTATCACAGGAAGGCATTGATCCCAGTCCTTGGGTCGACCTTCGCACAACTTCTTCAGAGCATGCTTCAGTGTCCCATTGAACGCTCTACTAAACCATTGCACTGCGGGTGATATGGGGTAGTAATCACGTGAGGTGCCTAATGGACAGTAACCGGTTCACTGCTTATACCTCTCAGATCCTTTCCGGGCATATCGATACAAGATAAGTTCCACACGGACTCCTCCTTTGCATACCCGCGTATCCTGTTAAGGGTAGAATCTTCCTCTTGAAGTCTCCTTAATTCACCAGGTAGCAAATTGTCTGTTGGCGAAGTCGAGGGGTTCAGCAGCTTCGACCCTAACCTTCGCTTCATAGACTTCGTCTCTTTGGACCCCACGTGTACAGGTGTACACGTCACAGGATTAGGCTGTGGCAACACATACCTACATCCTAAAATTATGTCATGCGACAACCCTGACAAGCACACTGCTTGAATTCGTCCTTTCACATACAGCAAATAAAGATCGATGTAGACAACTGGGAGGGAATCTTTAGTCCTGTTAGCAAATTCGACTTCCACAGTCTCACCTGTATAATCAGCAGATTTGACAAATTTGCTGTCCACCAAGGCTGGATAATTACAGTCGGTGTCATACAGCATGGTAGCCTTCTCTCCATTTACTGTAGCTATTTCTGTATTTCCTACCAGAGCCTGGTGTCACTACATTTATCGTTGGATGATATTTCCTGCAGTCTTTGAGAATATGGCCAGGTTTGTTGCAGCCATAGCATACAACTCCAGCTTTCTTACCAGGGGTATTCTTATCTGCTCCTTGGAACTTTCCTGAGCCACGGAACTGATCATGGCTGGGATTATCAGCCCCTAGCTTCCCACCATTTTGACCATTCCGCCTGTGGGGTGCCAGACCGTTAGCTTTTCTAAAGTCAGTGACGCTGGGTCAATCCCTGCCACCCCAGGTGGTTGGACGAGAGTGTGCACTCTCATATCACTCAGCCATCACACTGATATCTTTTAAGGTCGCAAAATCAAGCTCCGCAAAAAATATGATCAGGTCTTTCCGATACGTACTGAGGACATGTTCTTTTAAGATTTCTTCCTGTATGCCTTCATAAGTGAGCGCGGTGCCTGTCATTTTAATCCATTTATCGAAAAGCATGAAATTGCGCGTGTGTCTCTGTTGTTCTCTTAGACAACTCTCTGAAAAGTTTGCGAAAACTTTCAGCCGACAACTCGTAATGCCTTAACAGTGTTTTCTTGAGAGCATTGTAGTCATCTACTTTAGTGGGTGCCATGTTATGGTAGACATCCTTGGCAGCTCCTTGCAAAAATGCAGAGATATTAATGGCCCACTGGTCTTTGGGTATATGATGGGATTTAAGCTAATGTTTCAAACTGAGTTAAAAAGTTATTGATGATTTCGTCTCTGTTGTTAAACATCAGCATTGTTATCTGGACAGTACACCTATCCTCTGATCTTTTGCTTGTGGGTCCATTCAGTTCTTCACCCCTCCTAGATTCCGCTTTGATCCTTAGTCTCTTCATGGCTAATGCATGTTCTCTCTCCCTGGCTCTTTCTTCGGCTTGCAATCTGGCTAACTCGATTTCTCATTCTTTTTCCCGTTCTTGTCTTCCTCTTTCTTTTTCCTCAGCTTGTCTGATTCTTTCTTTTTCTTTTTCCTCAGCTTGTCTGATTCTTTCTTTTTCCTCGGCTTGTCTGATTCTTTCTTTCTCTGCCGCCTGCTGTTCTCTGTATTCCCTGAGACTCCGCTCTACAAATTCCACTAATTGGGTCCCTTCGTAACCTAATTCATCTTTACCAATAGACTTAAGCTCTTTGAATAACTGCCTATCAGTTGCCAATCTAGTCTACTCGAAGGTATCACCAACCAATTTACTTAGCTTAAGTATCTACTAACTTCTTACTGCCTTACAGGAAACAGCTTCCTTAAGAATACTTACTCGTATTCTATTCCAATAAAGTCTTAACTCTATGGACTTACTTAAATCACTCTAAAGCAATATAACAGCGTTTGGCGGTACAAAATTCTGAATTTTCTCTCCTAAATTCAGCTTGCTGTCACCAACAATGTACAGTTACTCCCTCATGACTTCTTAATTATCTCTTCTCACAAGAGTAACTAAAGGCAATATTTCTTTCTGAATTACCTGAATTCAGACAACGACCACACTATCAAAACAGTTCAGGTACAGAATCTTAATTTCTTACAATGTCATAACATACATTAAAGAAAATATCAAACAATGGCATGCACAAACTACAGAATGCATAGATATTGACTTGATTCACTCTCGTAATTCTTAAATAATAAACAAATTTATCACTGCTATGGTACTGTACTTTCTATTCAATATCTACTCAGCCTCTGTCACTCACACTGTTCAAAATATCCTAGACGATAGACCCCACTTGTAACGTTGTCCCTATTGGTAAAGAGGGATGGTTAATTAGATTTGGCAGTCATTATCTAGAGGATGACCTCCCTCGATTTTATTGCCTGGTGTGAGTGGATAGATAGAACATCAACAGAGAACTGAGTAAGACTATTGAGAAGAAATAATAAAATATGAGCCCCCTTTAGACAAGAAAATAACAATTTTATCAATAACAAAAACTAATAGTGTCTGCTTCAATTCAAACAGATTTACGTTAACAGAATTTCAATGGCAGTGTTCTATTTTAGATTCATTTCATCATGGTAACGAATGGTGAAAAGAGCACAATGTCCATGCCTGATTTACATCACCTAGCGTCACTTCCTGTCTTTGTCTCTGGTATCACACGTCTTTCCACCTTCACGTGTATTCGTTGATCTTCCTTGATCATTCTATTCTGAACGCTTCATCTCTTTCCAGACTTCATTCTTAGGACTGTCCCCGTCTGTTCCTGGGAGCTGTTTCCTTAATGCTGTTCTTTTCAGCAATTGTGCGTCCTAGCACTAAAGCCTGTATTTTCTTACAAGACAGCCACCTGGTTCCCTTCCTTGTTTAACAAGGAAAGCACTATTCTTTAGGTTTCTCTGGAGCCAATCTTGTCCTCTCGCTGGAAATTTTGGACTAAAGAATTCGACCAAGGTCTTACTTTTAAATTCAACATTACTTCCGAGGTGTACGTCTTAATTTAAACTGACCAATTGTAATCAGCAGTTCCTAATTTTCCCCAAGATTTTGACAGCCTAGAATCGGAGAAATACAATGCATATCAACATCCCTTTGAAAGTGACTATTTGACATGGGATTCACATCAAGCGGTTATGGTCAGTAACTTCAATGTTTACTTTCCCAGGACAGCGTTGCGATGCCCAGGTCAATTCTAAATGAGCCATAGATGTTGGCCTTTCAAGTTTAACAACTAACATGAAGGAAAGGTCAAAGTGACCCTTCACAAAGACCTTGCTGGTTTGACTGTAATAAAATTTTAATGCACAATGAATTCAATTTTAAGGTTCCATCCTTATTCAAATTTCGACACATTGCAGACATTTTATTGCTTTGTTTTGATCATGTAGATCAGTCTACCTGGCAGATTGTCAGCCTTGTTGATCTGTAGACTGACAGATTACATAACAGCTATAGAATAATATAAAGTAACTGTATATTTGAATTAACAGACATCGATATGTGCACATAATTACATGAATACCAAATTCCAAGTTTGGACTTGACGCATAAAATCATTATCCGAATACACAACATTACAACTTGATTCATACAGTTGTGAATGGATGTACTATGAAGACATCATTTTACCCTCTGATAACTTACTGCAATTGCTAAACAGAATTAAAATGTCAAGTGTTTGTATTAAAAAGATTTTTAAGAAAAAGCATATTCCATTGGAAAAGTCAAATTATCATTGTCCAAAGACAAATTGTCGTTGTCAAAAGTCTATTTCTACACAAATTCTTAGCATGTATTTCTTAGGAAACTGAGCTCTGTGACTGATTTTTACTGAAAATGGTTTAATTTTGTTTTTTCTTGCCTTGCTAAAGGTCTGACATACTTACAAGAAAATGAAAACTCTTATGAGTAAATTGTTTTTAATTAAAGTATAACTGCATGGTTAATCAACTATAATATACATTTATAACTGCCATTTAAAGAATCATGTCTTTGTTAATATACTCTAATGTCCATTAGTAACTTCTGTTTGACTTGAAATGATGAAATTTGACTCCAAGGAAAAATTAAGCTCCACACTAAATGCATCAATTGATCAATGAAATTGGAATTCAGAATTCACTAAACTCTCTTGAATTCAAATATATATATATATATATATATATATATATATATATATATATATATATATATATATTTATTTTAATATTGATAAAGTTCAGACTTGGGTAGTCAGTTAATTCAATATAGCTGAGGGTTATAAATTGAAGCTAGTGATGCAAAGTGTGTGTTGTTGTTAGACGGCAGAATAAAAGAATATTAGAAGACATTATACACATTAATATTGACTTTACTTTGTGAACCAAGCACATTTTGTCAGAGCTGACGGAGTTTCCCCTTTGCTCGAAAGTTTTTTTTATATTTTATATTTACTTTGTACACTAAACACAATACTGTATTGATATCACACTTACAGTGAATACACAACTCTATAATCATTTACAGTCCATGGTGTAATGCTAGGTATAGTGAGAGAATGTAGTAAAGAAGTGAGGGAATGCATGTTTCTCAGATGTGGGTGGGGGGAGCAATGGCAAGCATTAAAAGAGGAAGGAATGCCATTCCCACAGCACTACACCTCTGTTTACAGTTAACTATCCATACAGTCTTTGGAGTCTATGTCTGGATAGTCCAGCACTACTGCAGTCTTTTGGTCTTAAACTACATCTCTGCTTCTTTATCAAAGGAAGGAAAAAATTATGAGGAACTAATTTTGCTGAAATGAAGGATGATTGCCACACTTTCCAAACATAATGAACTAAAACACTCTTTGTTTGCAAGAGACAAAAATACATGTACATTTAAAAGACATTTTTCATACAACCAAATAAATGAAGGTAAAACTTAATGCAGAACAATTCATAGTCCAACCCAACCCATTGGAAGAATATTTTTATATGCTCACCATAAGGCGGAGAATATTTAGTGATGATGTTGCCTATCTGCTATCCGTCTTTTACCTAACTTTTCCATTTGTCTACCATTATCAAACTTTGTAGGTGGTTTATATTGGCACAAGAGAGAAATCTTTTAATTTCAGGCACAAAAAATCAAAGGTCACTGGGACTGAACGAAGGACAACTTTCCACACAATAACTTGTGTAACAGATACTTTGACCAAACTTTGTAAAAGCATACAATTGAGACAAGAAAGATGTCTATCAAATTTGGGGTCAAAAGATCATAGGTCAGTGCAGTCACTGTTGTCCCCTACATAGGGTTACTGACAACCTGCAGTCACTGTTGTCCCTACACAGGGTTACTGGCAACTCAGTCACTGTTGTCCCTACACAGGGTTACTGGCAACTCAGTCACTATTGTCCCATACACAGGGTTACTGGTAATCAATGACAATATTATCTGATAGAAACCAGAAAGGTGAAAGTTAATTGTTTTCCAAATAAATAACTTTGTGTTATAATTTAAACCTTTTGATAATGTATGTTTTGACTGTGTGATATGTGCACTTACAAAACTTTATTTTGTATTATATTCTTTGTATTATACTAGAACTTATTGCATCCTCCCCAGTTGCTCTCCCTCCCTCCCTCTCTCTCTTTCTCTCTCTCTCTCTCTCTCTCTCTCTCTCTCTCTCTCTCTCTCTCTCTCTCTCTCTCTCTCTCTCTCTCTCTCCTGTTCCTCCTCTTCCTCCTCTACAATAAGAGACTGGTTAGAAGACTAGAGTAAACATTTCAATGAAAATCAGGGAAAGAGTGATTTTAGCTTTGTCCACCATCAAGTATCGATTTTAAAATATGCAGATCTGACAGAATATTTTATTTTCTTCAGTCATAAAAGTTCATGTTGAAGGGTTGCTTGTATTTATCAGTTTTAGCTAGAAGTATCTTTACAGTCTTGTTTAAAATGAAATGCACTGATGAATCATTTTGGGAGTCATAAATTGCCTTTTCTAATGGAGTTTTTCTAGAATCACCAGATGGTCTCGAATCTTTTGGAACTCCAGATATTTTTTTCTTCATGGTACACAGTCATATTGCCTCACATGCTGGTTATACTGTCAATGACCTATGTGCCTTTGAGATCAAGACAAAAGCTGAGGCATAGTAATTGGTAATTGTTAGATTAAATGCCTTGTAAACTCAGAATTCCATGTTTGTAAGGAATAACATTAGTCACAGACAGTTTGCTGATATAAAGTTCAAATGTGTAGAGAATGATTCATTAGAGTTTTTCTTATTTATGTACATCCTCATAACAACACCAGCCATGCTTGATTTTTCCCTTTATATTTATATGAGTCTCACAATGTATTTAATTTAACTTTTAGGTTTAAAACATTTTTCACCTTTTCTATACTTTGAATATGTTAGTTTTTCACTGAACTGGTCTTAAAATCCTGTGGATCAAGTTTGTTTCATTATGTGGAATTCTTGGGCACCTTAGTGTCAACTTACTAAGGATAGTCTTCCAGTAGATTTATGCTGAAATGAATGTTTTTGTTCCCCAGGGAGCAAGTGTGTGTGTGTGTGTGTGTGTGTGTGTGTGTCTTTATGCTTACAGTTTTTTTTTCCAGCATTTTCTACCTCAGTAACACCTTATATAATTCACTTCACATTGGTAATCTAATTTATTTCATACTTCCCTTCTTTCATTTCCTCATCTTTCCCTGCATGAGGCAACAAGTCCAAAATTATAATGGGGTTACATCTTGGGTAAGGACTGTGATTAAAGTTTCTTTCATCACTCATACTTCCATAATCCCAGCATCAATTCACTTCATGTTTAAAATGTGATATCATCATGTACTTGTCTTATCCAAGTACCACTCCTGACTCACTTTGCTGCTCCTATGTGGTCAAGAAGTATAATGAGTACAAAATTTAAATAAGCCATCACAGAATTTACTTTACCTTCTTATACTGCTGTCATCCACATTACAATCTGGGTGGTGAAGTGCAGGTATGAAGAATGTATTATTTTGTTGATTTGCTGGATGAAATTGGTGGAGCCCAGTAGTCACTAATTTGGTATCCACAAGATAACTTTACTGAAAATAAATGGTTTTGACCAAAATTTGGTTTTAGCTTAATATTTATGTGACTTCAAGAGAGTTTATTTTCTATCTTTCTCTGTCATTACTTAGAGGAGTTGGCCCCTGAGTGCCTATCTACTATTTCATTTCAGAAGCTTGATGTTTCAAATGGATTATTGAACTGCAACCAGAATTTGAAAGCATTGATCTTTATTGTAATGGTTTAAGATTGAAAATTGTTTTATTTTGATTGATTACTTAATTAACCACTTTTGACTTTAAAAATAATATGGTACAAGTCTTCAGTATAAGATTACAAATCTATTTATAGTTTTTAGAATTGGTAACTGTGAAAAGTGAAAAGTTTCTTTTATAATCATACATTAAATGATTTTAAATCTTAATAATATTTGTAAAAATAGTACATGTAGACCAAAAGAAACCCAAATACGATAAATCTTTTAATATCAGCTTTATTACAATCTGGAAATCACTTACAATCCATTATTCAGACAGTTTTCAGAATTTATTTTCTAGAAAAAATTTGAATGAAAAATACTTCTAACCAGTGGAGCAGTATATCATGGAAATAAGGTTACTTTTAGTAGGATTTTAGTTGTATACTTAGATAACTTGTCAATACTGATATTAAAAACAGCAAGCATGAAAATCTAGTACTAATACAAGTTGTTGTCACAAGCCTGAAAGTCTAGTACTAATACAAGTTGTTGTCACAAGCCTGAAAGTCTAGTACTAATACAAGTTGTTGTCACAAGCCTGAAAGTCCAGTACTAATACAAGTTGTTGTCACAAGCCTGAAAGTCTAGTACTAATACAAGTTGTTGTCACAAGCCTGAAAGTCTAGTACTAATACAAGTTGTTGTCACAAGCCTGAAAGTCCAGTACTAATACAAGTTGTTGTCACAAGCCTGAAAGTCCGGTACTAATACAAGTTGTCGTCACAAGCCTGAAAGTCTAGTACTAATACAAGTTGTTGTCACAAGCCTGAGAAAGTCTAGTACTAATACAAGTTGTTGTCACAAGCCTGAAAGTCTAGTACTAATACAAGTTGTTGTCACAAGCCTGAAAGTCTAGTACTAATACAAGTTGTTGTCACAAGCCTGAAAGTCCTAATACAAGTTGTTGTCACTGAAAGTCTAGTACTAATACAAGTTGTTGTCACAAGCCTGAAAGTCTAGTACTAATACAAGTTGTCGTCACAAGCCTGAAAGTCTAGTACTAATACAAGTTGTTGTCACAAGCCTGAGAAAGTCTAGTACTAATACAAGTTGTTGTCACAAGCCTGAAAGTCTAGTACTAATACAAGTTGTTGTCACAAGACTGAAAGTCTAGTACTAATACAAGTTGTTGTCACAAGCCACATACTGAGGGCTGAGATAAAAGTAGATATCCAGTGTCAGAGATTTTGTTACCTGTCTGTGAATGATTAAGTTGAAAGTGAAACTCTGGGGTTTTATTTACATCTGGGCTACATGAGAATAACGAACCATGTAATCACCAAGGTGAAATGCCCTTTACCCAGTTTTATTACCTCTTCATATGGTCTTCATTTGATAATACTCATACCTTAAGCAGATGGGGGTGGGTGAGGCTGTGTTAACACAAAGTGAAAATGCCATTTTTATACAGTCTTATTACATTGATATGTGCTCTTCAGTTGTCAGTACTCAGGAATCAGTTCAGAGGGGGTGGCTGTGTAAATATAACTGTTCAATGATATCAATGCCATCTCTATCCATTCTTATTGCCTCTTTATCTGTTGTCAATATTCACACAGGGGTGGGGATTGTGTAAACAGTGGTGAAATGCTCTCTTTATGCAGTCTTATTACCTCATTGTGTGCTCTTCAGTTGTCAGTACTCACTCAGAAAGCTGTTAGGAGAGGGTGGCTGTATAAATATAAAGGTGAAATGATCAATATCCTCTTTATCTAGTCTTATTACATCTTTACCTGTTCTTCAGTTGTCAATACTCACCCATTAAACAGATGGGGGTGGGGGGTGTAAACACAGCAGTGAAATGCTCTCTTATTGCAACTTTATCTGCTCTTCAGTTGTCATTAATTACTCTGTAAGCACACCAGGTAGGTGGGGGTGAGGTGGAGGTGGAGGATGTGATGTAACAAACAGGATGATAACTGTTACTAACATGGTCTAGTGGTAAGTACTCACTCAGTAAGCAGACATGAGGTGGGGGTGGGGGTGGGGTTTGGTAAACACAAAGCTGAAATGCTCTCTTTACCCAGTGTATTGTTATCCACTCTTCAGTACACACTTGGTAGTTAGACAAGAGGTTGGGTGGTGGGTTGGGGATGGCTGTGAAACACAAATGTGAAATGCTTGACTTACACTTATTGCTTCTCTATGTGCTCTTTAATTGTCAATACTCACTCAGCAAGCATGTGGGTGGGGGTGGGGAATGTGATGTAACAGGATGATAACTGTTACTGATGTTATATGTTTCTGTAGATCTCTTTAAGACAAATATTGTCTCATTTGCATACAGATTACCTTAATCTCTTTTTGTCGATCTCTTTCAGACAAATATTGTCTCATTTGCATATTGATTGCCTTAATCTTTTTGTTTCTGTAGATCTCTTTCAGACAAGTATTGTCTCATTTGCATGTATTTGCATGTTGATTGCCTTAAGCTGTATGTATCTGTAGATCTCTTTCAGAGAATTATTGTCTCATTTGCATAATGATTGCCTTTAGTTCTGTCTTTCTGTAGATATCTCTCAGATAAATATTGTCTCATTTGGATGTTGATAGCTTTAAATTCTATGTTTTTGTGGACCTCTCTCAACAGATATTGCCTCATTTGCATGTTAATTTCTTTATGTTCTGCAGTCTATAATTCTCTCCAGACATATATTGTCTCATTTGCATATTGATTGCTTTCTTTCTATTTCCATCTGTAAAGTATATTTATGGTAGGACAGTAAATATCACTCTGGTGTATATATTTTCAAAAATTATGGAAATGAAATAGTCCATTATGTTCTGAGACCCAATTTATGGCAGGTGTAACACTCAAGGGCTATAATTCTCGCAAATGATGCAGAACCCTATCAGTCAAACTCAGCCGGCATCTCATCTGTATCAAGCTGCATATAAAATAGCTTGAAATATAAAATTTTGTTATTGTGAAGAACAAGGGGCTATAATGCCACAGAATGGTGACAATGTTGACAGGCAAAGTCCCATCTGCATCAAGCAGCACACCAAATTTGGTTGAAATCCAATATTAATCAAGGGATTTTTTGTATGGAAAATAAAGTGGGTGGATCTGACAATCGGGGGCCATAATTCTGCTAAACAATAACATAGAAGACAAAGTCATACTTGGCAATCTCGTCAATATCAGGCTGCATACCAAACTTGCATGAAATTAATAATAAGTAAGGGAGTTATTATGTGGAAACAAAAGTGGGTAGGTCTGACAGTCAGGGGGTATAACTCTGCAACACAATGATGCATCAAGTTGACAATTTAGCTAAGACAGAGTTTCATCAGCATCAAGCTTCATGCCAAATTTGGTTGAAGTCTATTAATAATTAAGAAAGTTAATTTGAGAACATGAAAGTGGCCGAGTGTGACAATCAGGGGCTATAACTCTGCTATATGATAATGTAGAATGCTTGACAATTGAAATCAGTCAAGATTTCATCAATATTTTGGTGCGTATGTAATTGGATTGAAATCCAAAAATAATTATTGGAGTAATTGTATGGAAATTAAAGTGATACAGATATATGGAAGGAAGGAAAGAAGGATAGAGAAATAGACCCAGTTTAATTTTCCCATTACCCAACCCACCCTTTTTACTGTGAAAAATGGATACAGTAATGAACTACACTGGAGCAGGGCAAGGTGGCCATGGATCAAGGGATGGCCTTTCTTATGAAGGGTCTCTCAAGAGAGGGGCCACTATCATAGCAGAGGAGAGATTTTTCACTGTTTTCAGATAAACTTTTGTTTTTGTTATGGACCCTGTTTGAGTTTAAAATTGGCCCCTGAAGGATTTCATGGATTGATGCTTTATTTTAGGTAGCTTGAGGTAAATTTCTTTTCTTCAGAATTTTATTGAGTTATGTCCGTTTGACTAAGAATTTCGCTCTTCATTTGTATCATATTAGCAGGTGGATTCATATTGTATGGACACATTTCTAGTGCAGCCATCTTGTTCAGAGAGTTTTGTCCTGTAACCAAATTACTGCAACAACCATTATGCATATTTTATCCCAGCAACCAATGCTTAATAGCCATTGTTTAGAAACAAAAACTGCAGTGACATTCTGCTTTTCTGTAGATTTCAGATATATAAAAGGCAGAATTTCATGGTAGTGGCTTTTGTCACCTTAATGTTGTTGTCAATGTAAGATCTGTCCCTGTACATGGTTCTATTGTTAATTATTTCATTTTTAAATTTGTATGCAGTGTTTAATACTAATGACTTTTTCCATCTGCTTCAGACCCTTTCCAACAATCTCACCACATATCAAGATACTGTGGATGGCCTGAGAACTAAAGCAGGCGAGATAAAACGGAGGGTCAGCCAGCGAGACAAAGACCTGGTGGAGGAAAAACTTAAGTATGTTATTTCATGATTTCTTCTACAGTTCTTGTAGCCAGGGATGTGATCACACAAAAACACATGCTGCATGCATGTGCATACACACTCACAATCACACACACACTCAGATATTTTGCTTGTAACTTATGGCTGATTCTTAGTTAGTAAAGCATCTTTGCTTGAAAAATAAGAAGATATGAAAATTACTGAGGATACTGTGATTTTTGTTTTCAAACATATTACAAATGTATGTTGTTAATTCTACAGTTCAGAAATCATTATACTGTGAAAATGTACAAGTCTCTTTGTAATTGTTTCCAAATCCTCCAAAACTCTGAAGTCCTCTGATTCAGAGTACCTATATATATTTTCCTTACTGCAAAATGAATTTTGTGTATAGTCAGTATGCTTCAACCCATCCTATTGAGCATTCATCAAAGTTACAACAAATTCAGAAGACCAGTAATAATATAATTGTACATCTATGTAGTCAATCATCACAAAATGATTAAAATATTTTATTGAGACATTTTGGTTCAAATATATTAGCTCTACTGGTCATAGATAATGAGGTTTATGGAATGGTTTTTTTTGTTGTCCATTGTCTGTCATCAAAGTTTGTTATTGATACTCCTCCTAAACAACTTGCCATGAAACTTTACACACACATTTGTCCCATAGTCTTGTTGGTCATAAATGAAAATGATGTAATTCAGACATGCAATATGGCTGACACAGGAGCCATCTTGAAAATCTTCTTATCACTCCTTCTTCAGATTGGATGGTTATATCAACATGGACTTTTGCACTGAAAGACTTCTTATGATGTCTGGTTGGTCATACATGAAAATGGTGTCAATCTGATCTCCAGTATGGCCACCACAATGGCTGTCTGGAAAATCTTATTATCACTACTTTTTCTAGATGGCTGGTCATATCAACATTGCATTTTCAGCAGAAGCTTTCTTATGATGTTTGGTTGGTCCTAAATGTAAATGGTGTGCATCTGATATCCAGTATGGTTACCATTGGAGCCATCTTGAAAGTTTTGTTATTGTTACTCCTCCAAGGCAGAAAGTCATATCAGCATGTGGGTATCACCAGAAGACTTCACATAATGTCTTGTTGGTCCAGAATTAAAATGGTGCTGATCTGACATCCAGTTTGGCCAACATGGTGACCGTCTTGAAAATCTTGTTATCACTACTTCTCTTAAATTGAAAGTCACTTTGACATGGGGTTTTCATCAGAAGAGTTCTTATGGTGTCTAGTTGGTCCTATATGGTAGCCATCTTGAAAATATTATTGTCTCTACTCTTCCCAAATGGGTGGTTGTATCATCTTGGGGTTTGCACCAATAGACTTCTTATAATGACCATTGGTGCCAATCAGACATCCAATGTTCACCACAGCAGCAAATTTTAAAATCTTATTCTTGCTGAAGAATATCAGACATGGTTTCAACACTCAGCAGTTAAAAGGAAGAAATGGTCTTATGAATTTATGGAAATTCTTTCATGGAGTTGAGCATCAGTCCCTTCGAAGGACTCTTGTTTTCATTATCAGATGAATATCATAATGAAGTACAGTATTTGTTTTAAGATGATGAACATAGATGTAGACAATCTTACAAGAGTGATTATTTAAAATTTTGAAATTTCATATATACATAAACAGTTGAATAATTTACGACTTTTGCCATCCTTTCCAAATAAAAAATTTCTTATAATGCAACTAGTTTGATTAATTTCATTTGAAAATAACACAGTTTAAAGAGCCTATTTATCACATGACAGAAACCAGTGTTTTTATTTATAGTAATTAATGCTGAACCTGCAAGGATGAAATTGACTTTAAAGTATGTACCATTGCTTCTGACCATTACCTTGCATGATCATGACATATATCAAATACAGTTAAGAAATAAAAATGGGTCATGAAATGTTATAGCAATGATATTATTTGATAAACCTGTGTCTTCTAAAGGGAATTTTGAGGAAACTTACAATACATTACACACTGTAAAGACCTTTTCTCATCATTCTTTCTGTAAATTAATTTTGATAAACATTTCTTAAGTAATATTTTGGTTTTTTTTATCAGGGTATCAGAGAAGAAGTACAGTGAGGTGCGTAGTCGTGTTGAGAGGCTTCAGCAGGGGTATCAAACACTCAAGACTGACCTGGGAGAAGTGCGGGACAAGGTTGACCAGTATCTGATGTGGCTGAATGGCAAGGAGGAGGAGATACTTCGGACAAAGCCTGAGGGGTACAGTGTAGAGGAGGCAGAGAGCAAACTTGAGAGAATGAATGTAAGTTTTTATTTTTGTTTTGTATACGTTTTTTTTCTGTATAACAATGTATAAAAACCTGTATCTGTCAGTATTTAAACAAATTCATCTGGGAGCATTCATTCAGCTTCAAAGAGGTCTTAGGTTAAACAGTTGGTGCCATCCAATGCTTTAATTATATCAGATTTTTGGCCCTTGGATTTGGCATTGGTCTTCATTTGTCTGTCACACCACATTATGCCAGCATCCTTTCCTCATGGTAATACTGTCAATATGTTGTTACGCATATTTGCACGATAGATATCATGAATTCAGATGAGATACCAGTCTGCCCACATCTGTATAATTGTCACTGAGCTTTTAAAATGGTGCTTCTCAAATTGGAGATCACAAAGTCAGGACAAAGTTTTGCAGCTTCAGCTTGGGTAATTCAAGCTATGTTATGAGAGTTGGTAATCCAGACAGTGAACGGATCATTGGAGTTTTATGGATGATACTGTTGTTTTAATTTTGCTGGGTCAGCACAGACTTGCATGTTCCTATTCATATGCTGGAGATATAATCCTAAGTAATACACACCATTTTAAAGCATTTGACATTTATCCCCCATTTTAATGATTTTTTTTTCATGTACTTTTATGTTCCCATCATGTAGTTGACCTGCACAGAGATGGAGAACAGACAGCCTGTAATGGAGAACATCAGTCAGATGGTGGAGGGTATTCTTCAGGAACTGACGCCTCATGATCGTGTGGACATTGAACAAGTCATCCGGAAACTGCGGCAGGAGCATGAGCATGTTTATGAGCTGGCAATGGAACGACGGAATGAATTGAAAGACAGTTTAAAAGAACGTGAAGTCTTCCTTGTTGGTTTAGAGCGGATAAAGCTGTGGCTGGACAACAGAGAAAAGAAAGCAAACAAAATGGATA
>JAECUM010010686.1:0-20990 GCA_016617855.1 Megalonaias nervosa
CATGTCCACATTTGCTGAATCTTATAATTTGTGCCTTTCATGTGTTATGTTTAGTGAAAGAAAAAGTGATTGAGGCAAATTATGTAACAGAATGGTACATTATGTCTGATTTGACATGTACATTACAGAAATATGTTAAAGTTGTTTGCAGCTAGAGTTTGTTTTTGCTTTACTTAAGATAACTCCCAGGCCATCAAATTACAAATTCCAGATGCCAGTTTGTCAAGATAGACACAGAATTGATATTTGGGCTGAAGTAGGCAAATTTGTGAAATAAGGCAAAATGCAAGTCAAGATCACAAGGTCAAGCTGCATATGTCTAGTAACATGCCCTTAGTGGTGAATATTGAAGACTTAAATGGCCTAACTTTTATGTCAAAAGTTTTGGAAACTCATATTCTTGATTTATTTTTTTTAAGCCTGGCCAAAGGCCAAGTGAGCTTAAAGCATCTCTTTTTGTCATCTATTGTGTGTCATCTATCACCTGTTGTCTGTCCATCAACACTTTCTTGTTGACACAGTTGCAGGTTCATTTCTGATGCGATTTGTTATGTACACTTACATCATGAAGATCCAGGATGCGTTTGATTGTGAATGACATTCATGCATATGAGATGACCTTGCATCTGATATCTGGACATGTGAAAACATTAGAGGTCATTTTTCTGAAAAGTCATCAAGATCTCAGATGATTCAGGATGATCAAATTTGGCAGTGAACTTAAAGTCATCAAGATCTTAGATGATTCAGGATGATCAGATGTGGTATCAAAAACTTGAATTTTACAGGATGATCAGATGTGGTATCAAAAACTTGAATTTTACAGGATGATCAGATGTGATATTTAAGTTAAAGTCATCAAGGTCTTGGATGATCCAGGATGATCAGATGCTGGAAATTAAAACTTATAACTTTCTTGTCCCATTGTGGCCCCAGTGGATAAGGCCAGACCCAGTAATCCATGCTGCACAGATTATCTCCCCTTATGATGCTAATTAAGTGTATATACTGTAAGGGTTGTGCTTTTAATATTTTCTAAGTTATGAATCAGATCCTAGCCCCCAGGGCAGGAACAGATATGGAGGACTATGCTGGTTACACAAGGTGGTGCTCACCAGTTATTATGTACTTTTGAGAGCATGACACATGTAAGGTGAAGTTGTTTGCATTTGAAACATGCACAGTGGAGATGATGTTGGCATACCTCTATGCTACTTTGAGGTGATGTGGCTGACATTTCTTTGGATATTGTACTTATGGGAATTGAACATGATCTAAGCACACTGCTAACTAAAATGATTGCTCCCTTGTGCTAAAAAGAATCATCCTGAATTAGTCTAAAGTACACTATTTTTAACACCTATTAAAATAGGGAAAATTGATTTTGCCCAACTAGACAATACCAGCTTCTGAAAATGCAATGGATGAATTACCAAATACATAAAAGTTTTAAAAAGTTTTCAGCTCTTTTTTTTACAATTTACCTCTGAAGTCCATGAAGTGAAAATGACCAAGTGGAGTTAGCAGCTTTTTGAAAGGTACACATCTGGAGTAAGGCCAGGCTGTATATTCTATAACCCATATTACATATAATGCATGTGTTGTGTACAAGTAAATTCTTTACTGTTTATATACTCACATATAATACACAACTTTGAACAGCACAGATCACAATATGCCATTCCACAATACAGGTCTGGGTTTACACTTTTTACAGTTTGGCATGTGTTGTACACAAGTAAATACATTGCCATATATACTCACATACAATTTTTATCAAACTACAAGCAGTACAGACCTAGATCTACCAGCAAATGTTGTGTGGGCAGATTTGCATCTGTGCGGTTTTGTTTGGACTAATCAGTAAAGCAAACAACATAGACCCAGATCTGGCAGTGTATTATGTGCCAGCAGATCCGAGTCTCGGCTGTTGCATTTACCAGTTGGATCTGACTCACATACAGGTATGTATGGTAATGTTTATATTCGCTAACTTGTTTTCAAAGTTTTTCTTTGAAGGAAAGCAAATCCTTATACAAACTGTCAAAGCGGAATTTATTATGAAGCTAAAAGAAAGAAAAATGTATAACTTTTAAAAACTTAGAGAAAATGAAATTGTATTGCTATCTT
Organism: Megalonaias nervosa; assembly: GCA_016617855.1. Classification (NCBI taxonomy): domain Eukaryota; kingdom Metazoa; phylum Mollusca; class Bivalvia; order Unionida; family Unionidae; genus Megalonaias; species Megalonaias nervosa. The sequence continues at coordinate 2,131 of JAECUM010010686.1, forward strand.
ATCAGTTCTTTTTTTCTGAATTTCATTGATAAGAATATAACCTTTTTGTCATTGTCTGGTTATTTGTTTTGGAGTTTAATTGATGGAAAAAAGGGAGGATTACGAAACACTTTCATGGATTTTACTAATAACATCTAATCTTGTTGAGATACTAGATTACAGTTTTTGGATTGAAACATTTTTAAGTTTTGTTTTAAAGAGATTTCAAAACGCACAGTAAATAATGTATCTGATTGTTATTTTTGTTTATTTTCATGATTAGCATTATACAAAATGCTAAAATGGCAGTGTAAACAAATGCATTACAGTTAAATCGTTCATTTTCTTATTATTAAATAGACCCTTGTGTTCATATGTTTCAATGCAATGTTTCATTAAAAAAATTGAGAATATTTTTGTTACCTTTTACCAATAAATAATGATTGATACATTATTGTTATGATGTCCAAATTATAGCATATCTCTACCAAGCAATGATGACCCTAGATATTCTACCTGGTCTATTAGCTGGAGGCAGGGCAGGCACAAGCTGTGTTTGAGCAGTGTGCTTGCACATTGAGCCATTTACAGAGGGGTGCCAAATCGGAGAAGAACAGGCGCACTAAAATCAGACAAGGGAGCTGAAGTGAAACAAAAATATTGTATTTTCTTCATATGAAAATCTTTTGGTCATATTGCACCAATTTGTTTTACTAGCTTTCTTATCAGCAAATATTTTAGTGATGGAGAGAAAGTTATGTTTCACACAGGGTGCCTGTATTGCCTTGTGTCAGCCCTGGCTGGAGACATTCACACAGGGTGCCCATATTGCCTTGTGTCAGCCCTGGCTGGAGACAGAGGCCAGAGTAAAACCTTTCCAGCCGTAACTTATAATCAAGTTATTTCTTCATTCTAACAGTCGAGTCAGCCAGAGATATTTGTTTCTTTCAGGTCCCTCTGTCTGGTCATCCATCTTTTCTTGTTTCATTTATTTTGTTCTTTTTTGTCTTAGGAAATTTTGCTGTATGGACCACTTAAATGAAAGACTTAAGAGGAATGATTCCTTTATTAATATGACTTCTGAAGCAGGTTTAATGTTTGTCAGTTGTTGCTTATAGGGTGAAGTGTGCAGGAATCCTGTGGTTCATGATAGGTTGGCCCAAATTGAACAAACCAAAACTACCACATAGTCAATTGACACAGGTACAAACTCTGAATTGAAATGTAGTATATGTACAAAAATATATGTTTCTGTTTTTGTATTTTGTGAAATTTTTCAACAACAACCTTCCCCCCACCACAGTAATAATTATCTGCCAAGATAATTGGCTTGCTAGGGTCTTTCAGATATATGTTTTGCAATCCTTTCACACCTGAAACTACTTATACTTTCTCCAAAGGTATTTATGCCCATGTTATGGTCATATAAACCGAAAGATGTACATAAAGCTATTATTTTTCTTGCCATCACATGCACAGTATGATCGGAATGGTGTAAAAGAGATTTCATTCCTGTATAATTTTTTCCTTGACAGGTTTGACCTTTAGAGTCTGTAATCTTGAACAGAATTCTGTTCTCACATTCTCACTTTATTTTCAAGCCTGACATCAAAAGATAGAAATTCTACTCGTAAGTTGTTGGGTTTTTTTTGTTTGTTTTGTTTTTTGGCTCAGAAGCTCATTATCTGGGTGAAAATGAAATAAGGAATGATTTTACATTTGCACCAGTTTGTACATGGGAAGTAAACCTAGGACCTCTTTGGCATGTGCCCAATCAAGAAGAATGCACAAGTTCATGTGGAATATCAAAATTTTGCTGCATTATTTTAAATTAAGAGACAGCATAATTGAATCTTTTGTTGAAATGAATCAATTTGATTCCAACATAGCACCTGTTAGAGCAAGTGCCAGCAATAAAGCAAAAATTTCAGCATACCTTCCAATCAAACTGGCTTAGGAAATGGTTGTGGTTAGGAAAGTTAGAGATGGAAGTGATTGTAAACTGTGTGTGAAACACAGAAAAACAAGCACTTTTTCTATAGGATGCACACACTATAGGACCAGTACAATAGACAGGCACATAAATTCAGCAAATCATGTGGAAACAGTATGGTAATTACGAGCCAGACTAAATCTTATTTCATTTGCATTTTCATTCTGTATTGATATCACTGAAGCCCATAACAGTCTCAGTTGTTTCTAAAATTCTTTCAAATCATTTATCTACATAGCTTGTTTTTTACATTTTATTGTTTTATTAATTTTAAAAATTCAATCTTTTTGCCTTTATAACTCCTTTCTATCTGTCATTCATTCCTGATAATTTATAACACTCATGCATGACATACATGAACACAATCAAAACAAGAGACCACTCTGGTGGCCTAGTGGTTAGAGCATCCACCTTGGATGCAGGAGGTCATGGGTTTTGAACCCCAGCTGAGTCATACCAAAAACTTATAAAATTGGTACTAACTGCTGCCTCACTGGGCACTCAGCATTAAGAAGTTAGTGTTAGGACTGGTTGGCCTGGTGTCAGAATAATGTGACTGGGTGGGACATCATGCTACATGTCAGCGGCATGATGCCCCAGTGCTAGAAATCACTATAAACTGCCACACTGCAGACATCGTAGCGATATGACTGAAAAATTGTTAAAGCTACATTAAAAATCCAAATCACACATGGACACCATGAAAAAAGAAACACATTTACAATTGGTAAATATTTTTAAAATCATTGATTGACGTGTACAAAGTAAAAACAAATGCATAATAGATACAATAAATCACACAATAACTTTAATTTCCTGTTTTGATGATGCTGTAGTCACTTAAAGTTATGTTTTTTGTGTGACCCGTATTATCAAGTTATAAGACCAAATATATTTATTGAACTCAAAATTGACCCTCTTTTGGTAAAACGTTTGGGGAGTTGGTCCAGTTTTAGAAAATCCTAGAAACAACACTGAATGTAGTTTGATTACATCGTGGTCGAAATAGCTTGCACTGGCTTGTATGTTATCAGATGTTATCTGCTATGCTTCTACAGGAAATTTCTGATTGAGAAAATTTCACTGTACAGTTTCTTTCAATGACATTAGTGGAGGTTAAAGCTGATACATGTATTTATTTACAATAAACTATGATTAAAACTGCTCAAGACACTTATAAATCACACTGTTAGTTTGAATCATTATCTTAACATACCATCTTTTGGCTTGAATGGATTCATTCCTCAAAGCCTATGATATACATGTGATTCTATCTATGCTAGGACAAAAGTACTGTTTTAAAGGCCATTTACTGAACATAACACTTTAAAGTTGAAATCTAGTGCTTTCAAAAATGAAAAGATTTTCTTTTAAATTTTGAAAATAGACAAATGGTATTTCTATGCATTCCATCAACACATTACACAAATCAGTAAGAACCAGTCTCCTGATTGGAACTGTTCCACCAGTGTGACAACTGGTGTAATGATGTGTACTGACAATTGTTACACAATTCCTGATATGTACACAACAAGCTGTAAATTGAATACCTTATTGTTGTAATATGGAAAGAGCAGTGATATTTATTTAGTTGTTATAAGTAATAACATGATTAATGGTGGTCCATCATGTGAGTCTTGATTAAAAATTGGCCAATCTTTGGCAGAGGTGGGATAAAAAGAAGAGACTTAGTAAAAAGACTTGCATAAGCATTTTTTTGTCCAGTTTAATTCTTTTTGTGTTTTTCAAGCTGTTTTAAGAGAATCATTTGAGGGAAGTGCTTATCTGTTTTGGTTAATTCATGTTAAAATTCCAAAACATGCACTTTTTTAGAATGCTATAAAAGCATTGGCTAGAATTTAATTCAAGAGATTCAACAGTTCATGAAAAACAGAGTTTTAAAGGCAAGTAGCAAATGTCCAGAGTCAGCAGTAAAGAATGTTATAACAAACTAGAGCAAAACTGAATTACAGGTATGGCATCAGTGGACACGAGGCAGAAAGTTCGTTGATGAAAACTAAAAATGCATTTGGAGTTTATATATTTAAAAATGCCATTCATTGAACCATGAGATATATAACTCTTATGTTTTCATTTAATTGACAATACCCAGAATCGTATTAAGTACTGGTAATTATTAATGTAACATTGACAGCAGAATCTAATTCGTGTTCAAAACTTGTTCTTTTATTATACTATGAAGCGACTAGATATTATGGGAACAGATTGTCATGTTTTTTTTTGTCTGATTCTGTCACATGTATGCTGTAGCATGGTGTCTGCTGTCTGTTGCTAAAAATAGTTTGCGTTTCTACTAATAATGCATGTTCTGTTTCTTGCTATTTTGACCGTGAATGCAAGTCAGTAATTCAAGGGACATAACTCAAATTCTAATCATGAGGGGAACTGTTTAATTGGAGTGGCTACCGCCCTTGGTATAGTTAACAGATTCTATGTAGCAATAAAACAATATAGGATTATTTCAGTAGAAAATGCTGACCAAAGATAATTACTTAAATATTCTATCAAAAGATTGTATCAGTTTTTTTTTTTTTTTTAAATTTTCTATTAACAGATAAAGAGAACAAAAGACTTGGAAACATTTTGCAATTAATATAACATGTATTATTAGAGATATTGGCAAATTATCCATTGATAATAGAAAAAGGTACATGATTATCAATATCACGCAACAAGCTATATAGCAGGATGTGAGTTAGACCTATGAGAGAGAGAGAGAGAGAGAGAGAGAGAGAGAGAGAGAGAGAGAATGTTACGCATTTTTAAATATTTTGTAAAATCAGATGTATCCTACACTTTAAGACGCAGTTTCTTCCGTCTTTCATAATAAGTAATCCATTTCGTCAGTCCTCCATTTCTAGAGATCAACTCAAGGTCAGACGTCACAGGAAAGTATGCTGACTAGCCAAAAGAAATTAAGGTTTCTACAGCATGACCCAAATTAAATTTCGACGAATCGGCTGACGTCTTGACAGTACGAGTTTTCTAGATAGACTAGAATGGTATGCATTGTGTGAAAGTTGGTGGAGATACTTAAAATATATCAAATATTCTTTCAACTTAGCACAATATTGATTGTGAAAGTATTTACATACTTATATTAATATATGCAGGTATCTTTACTTTCGCTTGAAATGAGTCAGTAAAGATGCAGTCTTGAAAATAGTGGTGACATGAGTAAAGTGTGTATATATATGTGTGTGTGATTTGGATTTGTGCTCTTCTAAAGATGGTTGGATATTTCGCAGTCTTACAAAGAAATAAACTACTTAACACATACTAAAACATGACGTGGGATATTTTTTGTTTTGCTTTGCTTTGTTTATTTCAAAAATTTTCCGAAAGTTCGATTTGGCTCGAATATCTTTCACAACATTCCATTTGGCCACCGCGTTGGCTTACGTGTCAAATACGTGAATAAAGGATCATACATATAATTATAGTTGTAAAATTATCCAGTAATTTATGAATAATAAAATAGTTTAAAATAAACAACTCAAAAGATAATATTTTGAACTATTTTGTCATGAATAATGAAAACAAGCTATTATTACCATTAAAGTCGGTTAAAGATTACTCGGGAATTTTTCCGTGCATTCCTTTCTGACGAAAACTACTAAGGTACCGGTACAGTGAAAAAGTTCTATCATACGTACCTCTGGAAAAAAAATACCACGGTAAACCGGTATACGGGTAATACCACGCACCTCTAGTTAGAAGGACATTTGTCAATGTTACGTGATTGCTGTCAAGTTTTGATATTTCTTTTGTTTTATCGATGAACAATCACAAACAAATTTGTATTTGGGATACCAGAAGGGCCAAGGGCATGTGTTCTTTGCAAAAGAGTGTCATTTAGACGCATTTTAATGCACAAGTTCCAACAGAACTCGAATTAATCGTCGTTCGCCTTTACACAGTTGACAAAGCGCACAAAACCCAGGCAACTCAAGGTTTATGTAGCATTTTATCATCCATTGATCAAAAGAGATATTTTATGTGTGTATTTTTTTGTGTGTAAGACCAGTTAATGAAACTCATGCATGCCCTAAAGACCACTTTTGTAAGAGAATACATCATAAGAAGTCATAAAATGCGTTTCTTTATTTTATGCTTGTTATATTTAATGCAAGAAACCCTAATAAAGGATAATCTGTCTTCAGAGACCACTTTTCTGGGATTTGATGTCAAATCAACTAAAAAGCTTTTTTCGTGATGTGCCAATAGAGAAAATCGCGTGCATTCTATCCTTACTAAGGAATGTGGTCTGTAAAAAAGAAACTACTATATATATTCAGTTTTATTAAAAGCTGATATTTTATTTCATATCCTTTCTAAAGAACTTTTACATCTTCATAGTTGTACAGTTATTTTAAATGAATACCTGCTTATTTTTATTCTGGAAGGTTGAAAGGGTTTATTTTCATACAGATTTTGGCGATATTTTTACGTTAACCATTTTTATTAACGAGCTCTTAATTAGCACAATATACCAATAGCTAGGACTGTGTTCATGTGCAGTTAAGTGCAACGCATGCACATACACACAAACACACACACACACATAAATACATACATACACACAAACAAGCCGAGTTTTCATTGTTGGTCTCTTAAGACCGGTTACTCTGTAACTGAAATCATTACCAGTAAAAAGTTTCCCGACGCCTTTCGGCCTTTCTGACGATACATTTTGGGGGATCCGCGGTAGCTCAATTGGTAGAACGTCGGACTCGTAATCCAAGTGCTGCGTGTTTGGTTACCAACCAGGCCAGCCCTGGGCGGCTGCCTCAGTGTGTTCTTGGGTTAGACATTTTGCTCCCATATCCTTGGCACAATATAGCCAATAATGTGTCAAAGGTGGGTTATAAAATAAACAATAAAACAAAAACAACAACAAGCAATACATTTTTAGACATTTTCAATATGCAGCAATTTTGAATCCCTTTCTCACTTTTCACACACACGCACCGACATAACTAAAATCCACACAACACTCTCATACTAACATATTCATCGATATAGTTTGCTCTGATTGTAAGAACAGACTAAGCTGACCTACAGTCACCCATTTCTGAATCGATAATTCTAACTAGTGACTTAAAATATCATATCAATCGCCATTTTGTATCCATTTGGCAAGATATGTGGAACAATAACCACACAAACTTCGGGATATCAAGCTCACTGTTGGAGTGTGGCACACAACCATTGAGTTTTATTATGTGTTATCATATAATCACCACTGCTTTAGGAATAATAATTCAACCAGTCTGATTGATTGCTTGGGAAACAATAGCTCTGATATACCTTTACGTGACAAATTAACATAAGGTCATCCAGTAACTATTCACACGTGTTGGGGCTCAACAAAGTTATCTTTCTCACTTTTAATAGTCTGTCAGACTGGTTTAGAAATGACTAACACAGCTCACCTTTCATAAAATGCCAGTTGTAAAACCACAACATAGGAAAGACACCTTTTAATAAAGTTGAGTGTACGGTCACAGATAATTACAACTGTATTAACAGTTCTATACGAAACAACTGGTTTGAGAAGAGCTACCATGTGTACTCGCTTCTACGTTGAGTCCAACTTTAGCCTGTTCAGACCCAGATCTGTGATCGCATAATGCACGCGTAGATCTGGGTCTATATAGTTTATCAGGAGAAATCACTAGAACGAACAACACAGATCCTGATATGCCAGCGCAATATGTGACGGCATATCAGGATCTATGGGGGTGGGATGGGGTTGCAGTTAGAATTGACTTATAAGCAAGTAAATATAAACACACACACACACACACACACACACACACACACACACACACACACACACACACTTAATGCAAACTGCGCCAGTTTCAATTAAATAAGCCACTTTATGCATTGTTGTCGTTATGAATTGCATTCATTTAATTTATGGCTGTCAGCGTGAGATACTAGTGTGGTCGATGATAAGCAAAATATATTATTCCAGTAAGTGTGGCATATCTGCCCAACCCATATTATTTCAGATAAATGTGTACATTATTAAATGAAACCAGTCTTTGAGTCCTCGATAGATTCCGTCACTGTGGCCGTGATTAAGGGTTCTTCTGGTGATGTTTAAAATTGTATGGCAGTATGTATTTGGTATAACGGTACCAACTGTACAACCCCAGGTGGGCGGAGCTTAAGGTGTAGGAACATTGCATTCAGAAATAAACCACAAAACTAGCTGTGATTGGTGCATTATGTAAGGGTTGTACTTTCTGTTAGGCTTAAAAAAATGTTGAGCCTCTTAGCAACATGTGAGATTATGTTAATTCATAACTATATCACATTTTGTATTTTTTATGATTTTTTTAAAATGTGGTACACATGACTGAAAATGTGTCTGGTGTAACTAGATAACTCTTACCCTGTCTAGTTCCAGCAGAGTTATCTCTCTTAAATGCAATGGAGTACCTGGTTCTGTCCTTGTCAAATTGACAATCTAACATTGTTCTCTGTGACGGTGGGTGACATGCATGCTGAGGTAGGATAGAAAGTATATTTATTTCACAAAACATTAGCATTGAGGTCTATGGAAAAACAATTGGTACCGTGATACCTAAACGGAAGAACAGCCTCCCAGTGTACCCATAGAAACACATACATGTGGGCTGCATTTATGAACTGTACTAGTTAGATGTAGGAAAACAAATGGATGCGGAACATTTCTAGTCAAATAGTGACAGTCTTTTAAGAATAAAATGTATGAAATCTTCCGAAAATAGCACAAGTTGACTTTGGATGGTGGCTTTTGATAACTATAGCTATGACAGACATAGATTTGTATTGACTGAAGGCTTTATCTACTTGAAGTCAGCTCTCAGATTGGCATATATGCAAGAAAATAAGTTATGTAAACATAATATAGTTGATTTTGGCCAAATATTGACTATTGTACCTGCAAAACACGATAAATCATGTATACAAAAACAACTATCTTGGTTTTGTAAGGCATGCCATAAACCAAAATAGAGAACACTCTAAGTTCACTTGTAGATAGATCACTTGTACCATAGTGGATATTCTTGTATGAGTAATTTTAGGTAATTTATTAAAGATATTGTACTCCTTCCCACTTTGATTTTAATTGTCCTGCTCTAATTGTCCATTTTTGTACACTTTTTCCTGCCTTGAAATGGTTCATGCAGTTTATTTACATAAGTTCTCTGGCATTCCCTTTGTTGAAGTAGCAGGGAATACCAACAGACAAAAACAGTTTCTTTAAGTCAGCATTTCCTATTGACATTTGTATAAGCCCAATTATAACCTACTATTGACTTTCAATTAATTCTATTTATTTCTGTCCAGCTATTCTTGTGGAATTTCCATATTAGGTCAAACATTGAGTGATCACCATATTAGTCACGTATTGCCCATTCCTTCCATTCAAGTCCACACTGTTCTTCAAACATTGCATCTCATCGCAAGAATTCAAATTGGCATGGGATATCTGCATGTTTATGGAAGTCTGCACTCCACATGACGGCATTGTAGAGAACATGAACTATTTGAAATAAAAATGCTGTCTCATGTCAGTAAGCAAAATTACATCATTCTTGAGGTCTCCACTACATACAAAAGCTTGGATGTTAGGTTCTCACTTATCAATAATGTAGTTTTGGATAATTTAATTGCATTGAAGTTAATACATGTGTTCATGAACTCATCTATATTACATGGATAATATATTGGAGGAAATAAAAATACCACACCTTATGCATATCATTCAGTTATCTCCCTTACACCAGATATAACATTTCAAAAAATAAAAACACATTTTCAGTGATTGGTTATGAAAATAAAGAGAAGATTTGTGAAGGATTATATTAGCCCTCAGTCTTGATGCAAATGTAAGTAGAAGCAATTTAATAATTTCTCACAGGAAAGTTTACAAGTTTAAAAACTGATAAAGTATGTTTTGTTTGGTTTAGGTATTTGTCTGCTTAACTGAAGCCTGCATTATTGTTCATTTCTTATGTAGAAGAAATATAAACTATATGCATCTATATTATCTAAATTATTCACCCTTTTATATTAGACGGGAATGAACACCACTTCACCTGAAATTTTGGTGCATATAAGGGATGTTATAGCACAGGTGCCTTCGGACTGTCCTTGGACCTATGGGGCACTGCCTCCATATATTTGTCCAAGGCAAAGTCATCAAACTTTCACTTCTCATTTTTCTCATTGCTGCTTTTGTCTCCTTTAATTCCTTTATCATAAGCTACATCTCTCTTTAGAAACAAACCTTCCTCCTGTTTTTAACTCCATTTGACTCACTATACTTATTGTTTATCTTTGGCATTTTTCTGTATTTTATTCCCCAAATTTCACCCCCAAATCCAATATAACTACTTAGAAGCTGTGATCTACTATATTTGGTGACAGATTGGCTTATTGCGTCAATTTTATTCACTACACAAAGGAGCGAAGCTTTCTATTTGTATTGCAAAGAGGATGGGTAAGTTGACCGTGGTGTGCGGACTGGGGGTTAGTGACCTCATGTATCTGCAGACAGTGTAAAGTGTTGAAAGCTTGTACTTTATAACAAGATTGGGTCATGTCCACCTGTCTCTGTTGTTAAGTTTTGCATCTACCAAACAAATGTAAAGTCCATTGTTTTAGGTTAATTGTACCTTTTGAAGTACAAGAGGTACATACTATTTGGTACATTGACCTTTGACCTAGTTATTACATAATATGATATGATGTGATTTATCCCATATCACCCATGTGAAGTTCAATAAGTGCTGATGTGAATAAAATACAAGTCCTAGTTGAAACAAGTTATTTTATTCCCAAAATGTAGTTTGGTAGTAAAGCACAAATATGAAAACAGCAGCTGAAATACTTCAAAGACCATTACATACACATTTAATATAAGACACAGCTTGGTACCTCATAAAATTGTTTTTGACAAGCGAGACTAAGTACACTTGTTACTTGTACAGTCCCAAGCTATATCACAGATTATTGAAAAAATTAAGGTTGGTTTTAGGTATAACGGTACCAATTGTACAACCCCAGGTGGGCGGAGCTTAAGGTGTAGGGAACATTGCATTCAGAAATAAACCACAAAACTAGCTGTGATTGGTGCATTATGTAAGAGTTGTACTTTCTGTTAGGCTTAAAAAAATGTTGAGCCTCTTGGCAACATGTGAGATTATGTTAATTCATAACTATATCACATTTTGTATTTTTTATGATTTTTTTTAAAATGTGGTACACATGACTGAAAATGTGTCTGGTGTAACTAGATAACTCTTACCCCTGTCTAGTTCCAGCAGAGTTATCTCTCTTAAATGCAATGGAGTACCTGGTTCTGTCCTTGTCAAATTGACAATCTAACATTGTTCTCTGTGACAGTGGGTGACATGCATGCTGAGGTAGGATAGAAAGTATATTTATTTCACAAAACATTAGCATTGAGGTCTATGGAAAACAATTGGTACCGTGATACCTAAAGGGAAGAACAGCCTCCCAGTGTATCCATAGAAACACATACATGTGGGCGGCATTTATGAACTGTACTAGTTAGATGTAGGAAAACAAATGGATGCTGAACATTTCTAGTCAAATAGTGACAGTCTTTTAAGAATAAAATGTATGAAATCTTCAGAAAATAGCACAAGTTGACTTTGGATGGTGGCTTTTGATAACTATAGCTATGACAGACATATACTTGTATTGCCTGAAGGCTTTATGTATGTGTAGTCAGCTCTCAGATTGGCATATATGCAACAAAATAAGTTATGTAAACATAATATAGTTGATTTTGGCCAAATATTGACTATTTTACCTGCAAAACATGATAAATCATGTATAAAAAAACAACAAAAAAACCACTATCTTGGTTTTGTAAGGCGTGCCATAAACCAAGATAGAGCACACTCTATGTTCACTTGTAAATAGATCACTTGTATCATATAGGATAATCTGGTATGGGTAATTTTAGGAAATTTATTAGATATATTGTATTCCTTCCCGCTTTGATTTTAATTGTCCTGCTCTAATTGTCCATTTTGTACACTTTTTCCTGCCTTGAAATGGTTCATGCAGTTTATTTAGATAAGTTCTCTGGCATTCCCTTTGTTGAAGTAGCAGGGAATAGCAACAGACAAAAACAGTTTCTTTAAGTCAGCATTTCCTATTGACACTTGTATAAGCCCAATTATAACCTACTATTGACTTTCAATTAATTCTATTTATTTCTGTCCAGCTATTCTTGTGGAATTTCCATATTAATTCAAACATTGACCATATTAGTCACATATTGCCCATTCCTTCCATTCAAGTCCACACTGTTCTTCAAACTTTGCATCCCATCGAAAGAATTCAAATTGGCATGGGATCATATATCTGCATGGTTATGGAAGTCTGCACTCCACATGACGGCATTGTAGAGAACATGAACTATTTGAAATAAAAATGCTGTCTCATGTCAGTAAGCAAAATTACATCACTCTTGAGGTCTCCACTACATACAAAAGCTTGGATTTTAGGTTCTCACTTATCAATAATGTATTTTTGGATAATTTAATTGCATTGAAGTTAATACATGTGTTCATGAACTCATCTATATTACATGGATAATATATTGGAGGAAATAAAAATACCACACCTTATGAATATCATTCAGTTATCTCCCTTACACCAGATATAACATTTCAAAAAATAAAAACTCACATTTTCAGTGATTGGTTATGAAAATAAAGAGAAGATTTGTGAAGTATTATATTAGCCCTCAGTCTTGATGCAAATGTAAGTAGAAGCAATTTAATAATTTCTCACAGGAAAGTTTACAAGTTTAAAAACTGATAAAGTATGTTTTGCTTGGTTTAGGTATTTTTCTGCTCAACTGAAAGAACATTATTGTTAATTTCTTATGTAGAAGAAATATAAACTATATGCATCTATATTATCTAAATTATTCACCCTTTAATATTAGATGGGAATGAACACCACTTCACCTGAAATTTTGGTGCATGTAAGGGATGTTATAGCACAGGTGCCTTCGGACTGTCCTTGGACCTATGGGGCACTGCCTCCATATATTTGTCCAAGGTAAAGTCATCAAACTTTCACTTCTCATTTTTCTCATTGCTGCTTTTGTCTCCTTTAATTCCTTTATCATAAGCTACATCTCCCTTTTAGATACACACCTTCCTCCTGTTTTTAACTCCATTTGACTCACTATACTTATTGTTTATCTTTGGCATTTTTCTGTATTTTATTCCCCAAATTTCACCCCCAAATCCAATATAACTACTTAGAAGCTGTGATCTACTATATTTGGTGACAGATTGGCTTATTGCGTCAATTTTATTCACTACACAAAGGAGCGAAGCTTTCTATTTGTATTACAAAGAGGATGGGTAAGTTGACCGTGGTGTGAGGACTGGGGGTTAGTGACCTCATGTATCTGCAGACAGTGTAAAGTGTTGAAAGCTTGTACTTTATAACAAGATTGGGTCATGTCCACCTGTCTCTGATGTTAAGTTCTGCATCTACCAAACAAATATAAAGTCCATTGTTTTAGGTTAATTGTACTTTTTGAAGTACAAGAGGTACATACTATTTGGTACATTGACCTTTGACCTAGTTATTACATAATATGATATGATGTGATTTATCCCATATCACCCATGTGAAGTTCAATAAGTGCTGATGTGAATAAAATACAAGTCCTAGTTGAAACAAGTTATTTTATTCCCAAAATGTAGTTTGGTAGTAAAGCACAAATATGAAAACAGCAGCTGAAATACTTCAAAGACCATTACATACACATTTAATATAAGACACAGCTTGGTACCTCATAAAATTGTTTTTGACAAGCGAGACTAAGTACACTTGTTACTTGTACAGTCCCAAGCTATATCACAGATTATTGAAAAAATTAAGGTTGGCTTTAGGTATAACGGTACCAATTGTACAACCCCAGGTGGGCGGAGCTTAAGGTGTAGGGAACATTGCATTCAGAAATAAACCACAAAACTAGCTGTGATTGGTGCATTATGTAAGGGTTGTACTTTCTGTTAGGCTTAAAAAAATGTTGAGCCTCTTGGCAACATGTGAGATTATGTTAATTCATAACTATATCACATTTTGTATTTTTTATGATTTTTTAAAATGTGGTACACATGACTGAAAATGTGTCTGGTGTAACTAGATAACTCTTACCCCTGTCTAGTTCCAGCAGAGTTATCTCTCTTAAATGCAATGGAGTACCTGGTTCTGTCCTTGTCAAATTGACAATCTAACATTGTTCTCTGTGACAGTGGGTGACATGCATGCTGAGGTAGGATAGAAAGTATATTTATTTCACAAAACATTAGCATTGAGGTCTATGGAAAAACAATTGGTACCGTGATACCTAAAGGGAAGAACAGCCTCCCAGTGTATCCATAGAAACACATACATGTGGGCGGCATTTATGAACTGTACTAGTTAGATGTAGGAAAACAAATGGATGCTGAACATTTCTAGTCAAATAGTGACAGTCTTTTAAGAATAAAATGTATGAAATCTTCAGAAAATAGCACAAGTTGACTTTGGATGGTGGCTTTTGATAACTATAGCTATGACAGACATATACTTGTATTGCCTGAAGGCTTTATGTATGTGTAGGCAGCTCTCAGATTGGCATATATGCAACAAAATAAGTTATGTAAACATAATATAGTTGATTTTGGCCAAATATTGACTATTTTACCTGCAAAACATGATAAATCATGTATCAAAAGAACCAACAAAAAAACCCCACTATCTTGGTTTTGTAAGGCATGCTATAAACCAAGATAGAGAACACTCTAGGTTCACTTGTAAATAGATCACTTGTATCATATAGGATAATCTGGTATGAGTAATTTTAGGTAATTTATTAAAGACATTGTATTCCTTCCCACTTTGATTTTAATTGTCCTGCTCTAATTGTCCGTTTTTGTACACTTTTTCCTGCCTTGAAATGGTTCATGCAGTTTATTTAGATAAGTTCTCTGGCATTCCCTTTGTTGAAGTAGCAGGGAATACCAACAGACAAAAACAGTTTCTTTAAGTCAGCATTTCCTATTGACACTTGTATAAGCCCAATTATAACCTACTATTGACTTTCAATTAATTCTATTTATTTCTGTCCAGCTCTTCTTGTGGAATTTCCATATTAGGTCAAACATTGAGTGATCACCATATTAGTCACATATTGCCCATTCCTTCCATTCAAGTCCACACTGTTCTTCAAACTTTGCATCCCATCGCAAGAATTCAAATTGGCATGGGATCATATCTGCATGTTTATGGAAGTCTGCACTCCACATGACGGCATTGTAGAGAACATGAACTATTTGAAATAAAAATGCTGTCTCATCTCAGTAAACAAAATTACATCACTCTTGAGGTCTCCACTACATACAAAAGCTTGGAATTTTAGGTTCTCACTTATCAATAATGTATTTTTGGATAATTTAATTGCATTGAAGTTAATACATGTGTTCATGAACTCATCTATATTACATGGATAATATATTGGAGAAAATAAAAATACCACACCTTATGTATATCATTCAGTTATCTCCCTTACACCAGATATAACATTTCAAAAAATAAAAACTCACATTTTCAGTGATTGGTTATGAAAATAAAGAGAAGATTTGTGAAGTATTATATTAGCCCTCAGTCTTGATGCAAATGTAAGTAGAAGCAATTTAATAATTTCTCACAGGAAAGTTTACAAGTTTAAAAACTGATAAAGTATGTTTTGTTTGGTTTAGGTATTTTTCTGCTTAACTGAAAGAACATTATTGTTAATTTCTTATGTAGAAGAAATATAAACTATATGCATCTATATTATCTAAATTATTCACCCTTTTATATTAGATGGGAATGAACACCACTTCACCTGAAATTTTGGTGCATGTAAGGGATGTTATAGCACAGGTGCCTTCGGACTGTCCTTGGACCTATGGGGCACTGCCCCCATATATTTGTCCAAGGTAAGGTCATCAAACTTTCACTTCTCATTTTTCTCATTGCTGCTTTTGTCTCCTTTAATTCCTTTATCATAAGCTACATCTCCCTTTTAGATACACACCTTCCTCCTGTTTTTAACTCCATTTGGCTCATTATACTTATTGTTTATCTTTGGCATTTTTCTATATTTTATTCCCCAAATTTCACCCCCAAATCCAATATAACTACTTAGAAGCTGTGATCTACTATATTTGGTGACAGATTGGCTTATTGCATCAATTTTATTCACTACACAAAGGAGCGAAGCTTTTTATTTGTATTACAAAGAGGATGGGTAAGTTGACCGTGGTGTGAGGACTGGGGGTTAGTGACCTCATGTATCTGCAGACAGTGTAAAGTGTTGAAAGCTTGTACTTTATAACAAGATTGGGTCATGTCCACCTGTCTCTGATGTTAAGTTCTGCATCTACCAAACAAATATAAAGTCCATTGTTTTAGGTTAATTGTACCTTTTGGAGTACAAGAGGTTCATACTATTTGGTATATTGACCTTTGACCTAGTTATTACATAATATGATATGATGTGATTTATCCCATATCACCCATGTGAACTTCAATAAGTGCTGATGTGAATAAAATACAAGTCCTAGTTGAAACAAGTTATTTTATTCCCAAAATGTAGTTTGGTAGTAAAGCACAAATATGAAAACAGCAGCTGAAATACTTCAAAGACCATTACATACACATTTAATATAAGACACAGCTTGGTACCTCATAAAATTGTTTTTGACAAGCGAGACTAAGTACACTTGTTACTTGTACAGTCCCAAGCTATATCACAGATTATTGAAAAAATTAAGGTTGGCTTTAGGTATAACGGTACCAATTGTACAACCCCAGGTGGGCGGAGCTTAAGGTGTAGGGAACATTGCATTCAGAAATAAACCACAAAACTAGCTGTGATTGGTGCATTATGTAAGGGTTGTACTTTCTGTTAGGCTTAAAAAAATGTTGAGCCTCTTGGCAACATGTGAGATTATGTTAATTCATAACTATATCACATTTTGTATTTTTTATGATTTTTTAAAATGTGGTACACATGACTGAAAATGTGTCTGGTGTAACTAGATAACTCTTACCCCTGTCTAGTTCCAGCAGAGTTATCTCTCTTAAATGCAATGGAGTACCTGGTTCTGTCCTTGTCAAATTGACAATCTAACATTGTTCTCTGTGACAGTGGGTGACATGCATGCTGAGGTAGGATAGAAAGTATATTTATTTCACAAAACATTAGCATTGAGGTCTATGGAAAAACAATTGGTACCGTGATACCTAAAGGGAAGAGCAGCCTCCCAGTGTATCCATAGAAACACATACATGTGGGCGGCATTTATGAACTGTACTAGTTAGATGTAGGAAAACAAATGGATGCTGAACATTTCTAGTCAAATAGTGACAGTCTTTTAAGAATAAAATGTATGAAATCTTCAGAAAATAGCACAAGTTGACTTTGGATGGTGGCTTTTGATAACTATAGCTATGACAGACATATACTTGTATTGCCTGAAGGCTTTATGTATGTGTAGGCAGCTCTCAGATTGGCATATATGCAACAAAATAAGTTATGTAAACATAATATAGTTGATTTTGGCCAAATATTGACTATTTTACCTGCAAAACATGATAAATCATGTATAAAAAAAACAAGAAAAAACCCACTATCTTGGTTTTGTAAGGCATGCTATAAACCAAGATAGAGAACACTGTAGGTTCACTTGTAAATAGATCACTTGTATCATATAGGACAATCTGGTATGAGTAATTTTAGGTGATTTATTAAAGATATTGTATTCCTTCCCACTTTGATTTTAATTGTCCTGCTCTAATTGTCCATTTTTGTACACTTTTTCTTGCCTTGAAATGGTTCATGCAGTTTATTTAGATAAGTTCTCTGGCATTCCCTTTGTTGAAGTAGCAGGGAATACCAACAGACAAAAGAAGTTTCTTTAAGTCAGCATTTCCTATTGACACTTGTATAAGCCCGATTATAACCTACTATTGACTTTCAATTAATTATATTTACTTCTGTCCAGCTCTTCTTGTGGAATTTCCATATTAGGTCAAACATTGAGTGATCACCATATTAGTCACATATTGTCCATTCCTTCCAGTCAAGTCCACACTGTTCTTCAAACTTTGCATCCCATCACAAGAATTCAAATTGGCATGGGATCATATCTGCATGTTTATGGAAGTCTGCACTCCACATGACGGCTTTGTAGAGAACATGAACTATTTGAAATAAATATGCTGTTTCATGTCAGTGAGCAAAATTACATCACTCTTGAGGTCTCCACTACATACAAAAGCTTGGAATTTAGGTTCTCACTTATCAATAATGTATTTTTGGATAATTTAATTGCATTGAAGTTAATACATGTGTTCATGAACTCATCTATATTACATGGATAATATATTGGAGGAAATAAAAATACCACACCTTATGAATATCATTCAGTTATCTCCCTTACACCAGATATAACATTTCAAAAAAATAAAAACTCACATTTTCAGTGATTGGTTATGAAAATAAAGAGAAGATTTGTGAAGTATTATATTAGCTCTCAGTCTTGATGCAAATGTAAGTAGAAGCAATTTAATAATTTCTCACAGGGAAGTTTACAAGTTTAAAAACTGATAAAGTATGTTTTGCTTGGTTTAGGTATTTTTCTGCTCAACTGAAAGAACATTATTGTTAATTTCTTATGTAGAAGAAATATAAACTATATGTATCTATATTATCTAAATTATTCACCCTTTAATATTAGATGGGAATGAACACCACTTCACCTGAAATTTT